>JADDOH010009266.1:0-148641 GCA_016648135.1 Agrypnia vestita | reverse complement strand
TTCATGTTCCACTAGGACTATTAAGGGGAAATACCTACCTAGACATTTTGAAAAAATCGATTTTTAAATTTTAGCATTTTCTTAAGGTTGAGGCCTCAAGAATATCTGGTGAAAATTTCAAGCTAAAATTCAAAAAACTAACGAAGTTATAGCTGATAATAGAAGCATCTAATTATTTGTTTTCATATATTGCTCAATTTTCAAACGCATTTTACTAGAAACCACGTTTTGAAATTGGTGACCAAAATACCTCGGCAACCACCGAACCGATCAACTTGAAATTTTTAGTGGTTATTCTATACAAAATCTTCTAGTCTTTGTCGTAGGATTTTTTTAAAGTGACTTAGTTATTTTTTTTTTGACTTAGTTTTTTTTATCGGCATAATAAACCAGAATTTTTCCCTAAAAAACGCTATTTTAAATTCAAACGCCCGCCATTTTGTCAAAAATCTATATTTTCAAAAATCCCTACGTCAAAGGTTAAATATAGTATCAGTTTTGATAATCATTTGTTTTCTTTTCTTCTGATGATTAAAGACAAAATTGGAGTGGTCACCGCGGTCAAATATTCTTAAAAGTATGTACTTTCATATAGAAATGATACAAATACCATAATTGACATAGGTTTTCTTAAAAAAAATCACAAAAATTGCACCTTTTCGCGCTTTGTAGATATGTTGGTATTCCCCCTTGATCATCATCATCATCATCACTTTTGGCTCTACAACCTCTGGTGGGTCTTGGCCTCCTCAAGAGTCTTCCAGGAATACGACGTAACTTTATGGGCCTTGCCCATTGATATTAATCAAACACTTTTTATCGAAGTTTTTTTACACACTGTTGAGTAAATGACATTTAAAAATTCTTTTCTCTTTTTTAACACAAGACGACACATCTGATATTTATTTTAAATCTATTTCTCGTAATAATATTTATTTAAATCTATGCTCCATAGTTGTGTGTGTGTTTGCGTCGCGGTTACGTCCCACTGTTTGAGAGCAGCTGGTAGAAACTCTCACAATGTATGCGAGAGTTTGTTATCTATTTTACGGGATAAAATCGTGAAAAGAGTTTAAGCGTTTTTATTTTATATACGTACTTTTCCAATAAAAGAGTCGAGTTTCAAAACAAACATCGAATGGGAAAAAAACTTAAGAATTTCTGGATGGAGACGGAGAGCCGGAAAGCGACATTAAGAGAGTGACTAATGGCAATGTAATGGACACATGTGTTCGAGTGATAGGTTCAGCGCGTAGAGGGATATTACGACCTGCCTGTGACACTGTCAGGATGACCTGTATTAGAGTGTCCAATTAAGAACAAGTACAATAACAAAATATTGATTAAAAAGTAAGCGTGATCAATTAGAGATATTGATATACTGAAAGATTGAGTAAAAAATAATGTTGTAAATATTTTTAATATTAGGTCCTTACATATGAAATTGGCGTTTAGTATGGGAGGAACATAAAGCCGATTTTTTTTATTATTATATATTTATTTAATCAAAGTATGTACCATTGCTATCTATGCATTTTTGCCATCTCAAAGGTAGTTCATCGATCCCTTTACTAAAAAAAACATTCGGACGGGAATCAATAAAATCTTTAAAGGCGGTTTGGACTGCCCCATCGGAGTTGAATTTTTTCCTTTGCAAGAAGTTATCCAAATTTCGAAAAAAATGGTAATCTGTTGGGGCAAGGTCCGGAGAGTACGGTGGATGTCTTAGACATTCCAATTGAAGCTCCTCTAATTTGGTAGCCGTCTGTTGTGCAGTGTGTGGTCTAGCGTTATCATGAAGCAGCAGTGGCCTAGAGCGATTAACCAGCCTCGGTTGTTTAGCAGCTAGCTTTTCCATCATGGTTTGCAGTTGCTGACAATAGACATCTGCCGTAATCGTCTGGCCAGATTTAAGAAAGCTGTAGTGAACGACACCAGCACTAGTCCCACCCAAACTCCTCACAAGTAACTTTTTTGGAGTCAATTTTCGCTTGGGCAAATGGTTGGCTGGTTCGGCAGGGTTCAGCCATTGCGATGAGCGCTTCCGATTATCGTACAAGATCCACTTTTCATCACAGGTAATGATTCGATTTAAAATCCCTTCATTATTGTGCCGGTTGAGTAATTCAACGCAGCAGTCAACGCGCGTTTGTTGATTTGCTTCACTCAATTCGTGAGGTACCCACCTTTCAAGCTTTTTCACCTTACCAATTTGCTTCAAGTGGATTAAAACAGTTTTATCACTAACACCGCAGCCTGCAGCTTACTCGGATGTGGTTTGCAATGGATCCGCCTCCACAATAGCCTTCAATTCTTCATTATCAACTTTGGTCTCCGGCCGTCCACGGGGCTTGTTCTGCAGGTCGAAATTTCCAGAACGAAAACGTTGGAACCAAAAACGCACTGTGTTTTCTTTTGCGGCACCGTCGCCATACACATCATTAATCCTTCGAGCCGTTTCTGCAGCACTGGTGCCACGGTGGAACTCGTACTCGTAAATAACGCGATATTTCAAGTTTTTCATTTTGTAAACTGAGTGACGCAAAGAAAAAAACAATTGAGGAAAAAACAAATGAATTATAATTTTCAAAACACAAATACATGAGTAAATAGCTGTATAAATTTGGATTTGGAATTCCTAACCAAAGAGAAGATATTTGAGATCAAATTTGCCAGTACGGCAAAACGCCAATTTCATATGTAAGGACCTAATATTTCAAGCATTAACTTTGTGGTCAGGCATTTTAACAAAGTGTTAGTTATGTTAGTATACATGTTTTTTATATTATTATATATATATCTATATATTATATATATATAATAATATATATATATATATATATAAAAAGATAATATTTAATATCGTATATATATATCTATCTATATCTTTCTCTATCTATATAATTTGTAAAACTTAATTAAAAACCTCGCAGGGCTGTACCCCTACCTTTATTATAAGTCGAAAATGTTCAAGCTATTATGACCTAATATCAATAGTTATGGAGATATGCGACATCAAAGTTTGCATTTATATTTCAATATTTCTGACTTATTTTTTGTAAAACGTTAGACTATCATTACAGTAACTTATATCGAGTATGAAAAATTTATTCCCTTTAATACAAGCCAAATAAAAAAATAAAAACCTTCGAATTCCAATTGGAATTTTTTCAGGGTTTTAATCATTTTATTTAACTTGTATTGAAACGAATAAATTTTTCGTAATTGATATTAGTTTCTGTAATGATAGTCCAACGTTTTACAAAAAATGAGTCAGAAATATTGAAAAAAAAATGCAAACTTTGATGTCGCATATCTCCATAACTATTGATATTATGTCATGATAGCTTGAACATTTTCGACTCATAATTAAGGCAGGAGTATAGTCCTGCGAGGTTATTAATGTATTAAAAATAACCATACATACGGAGATTTATTAATTTTAATTAAACAACTTTGTATTAACCACTTAAGTAGTAACTCTACGTCTACCAGGAGCGTGCAGTGAGAACATTGAAGCATGACTTTTTGTAAACGTATATTTTGGAAAAAAAAAGAAATCAAATATTAATGCTACATATTTTTATGATATATAAAAATATAAATGATATGACAATAACTGTGATAGAAATATTACGAAATATATGTTGTATTTCGATTTTTTCCATATAATTGGTTACGTAAAAGTCATGCTGCGATGTTCCCACTGCACGCCCCTGACGTCTACCGGTTTCGATACCACCGTATCTTTATCAGGATGGACGCAAACTAACTATCCCTTATCTATTCTAGCAAACAAAACAATTCTTGAAAGGGGGCGTGGCTGTAGAGCTATGGTAGGGGTAATTGAGAAGTGGGCGCCGAAAAAATAATAGGATAACGGATAGTTAGTTTGCGTCCGTCCTGATGAAGATACGGTGGTATGGGTAAGTGATTAATACAAAGTTATTCAATTTAAATTAATATTTATGTCTAACCACAAAGTTAACGCTATAAACATCGTAAATACTAAGGAGATTTTTAGTCTGCCGATTTTTAATTTACTTCGTCATAGTAGTACATGCTAGTGTAGTGGTTGTCCTGAGGAAGAGACGGGTACATTTCGAAACTGGTGGATTAAAAATCACCGTAAGTGGTTGTATACTAGTATGAGTAAAAAATAATGAAAGTCTTCATACGAAAAAACTAACCCATAAAAACCAAGTTTTTATTTTACTCCCTTTCTTTGTAAATTACGTTTACCATCATGTAATAATTGATTGACTGAAAATGAAACATGCCTAGACAAATATCTATATCAAAAATCTCTAAAAATATCTCTTTATTATTTCATTTCTTCCCAAAAAACCGAAGTATGCTGTCATCTGTGAACCAATTGTCATAAATTTTCGAAATTCGTAGTGAAGTACCTATTACACCTACTGACGGAGTAATTCAAATTTTAAATATTTCGTGACGTTATCGGGCCGCCGGCACCGTTGGTAGTAATCAAACTTTTGTAATGATTCCAATTTGAAAAAACCTTTAAAATTTCTAAAAATCCAAAATTATATTATAATTATTATTATTTTTTAACGTAAATTTGATAGATCATCTTGATCGTCGCCACGAGGTAAAGTTTCAGCTCGATTAGATCACGGAAAAAGGGTCAAAAATCTATCCGACGTTTTTTCGACGGCAAGCAGGCAAGCAAGCAAGCAGACCCCACGTTTTAATATAAAGGGAGTAAAAAGGCAAAATTTTTGTTTCTTTCAGAAGATATTTATTTATTCATTAATATTCGTTTTGATCCATACAAAGACGTCTCCATCAGATAAAAATGACTTTTGCCAGAGCTTTTTTTAATCTTCGAAGCACTTCTGGGTGTATTTTCGGTATGGCTTTTAGCTTTTTCGGCGATTCTGTTGACATAGCATCATTAGAAATAAGGGCAGAAATAAAGAGACATTCTTATTAAAAATTACACAAAAACGCAATCAAAATAATAATTAACAAAACAGTCTATACTTTTAAATAAAAATCAATTAAATAAAAAATGAACAAACACTATAAATGAAATAAAACACTAAATGATATCGACAAATCTATCAATTACCAAATATATATTACATTGTACAACGTTAACAGAAGTCACTATAAAAACCGTCACTGTCTTAGAATCAAATGGGTGTTTCTCTTGAATTTTGTGAAACCGTCATGGATTTTATCTACAATCTTGATTGAAATAAAGCGTGTTCTATTTATAAATACACTTTCTTTTAATTATAATAAAAGGGCTTGCAATTTTCCCTTATTTCTACAGCATTTTTTTTTTGTTTATTTAATAAAGATAAATTTTAACAAGACACGGATGGTGAGTAAAAGTTAACAGTAATAAGTAAAACGTATAATGTATATGATATAATGCATACTATTAGGGAGGGTCAAATTTCTAGTATCTGTCGCACCTGTAAAGCGCCCTTGAAGCGTCTCTTACGCAAAAATGGCGATATATAAATTAACATAAACATAACATAACATAACTTATTTGGTATTAAAAATACCTAATGAATTAAAACATTATTGTATTCTGAGCATATACGTGATATGCGAAAGGATTTCCGGTTGTTGATATGATAGGTTGAAAGGGTAAGTGGTATCTCTGTATGTAAGGTTTGAATGGGACGTGGAAGAATAGCCAGCCAGTAATGAATATAATAGATGAGCATGAAATCCACGTACTCTATATTTGTGCGGTATTTAAAAAAAAAAAACAATTACACGTTCTGAAGTCGAGTAATGTTAAAAACTTAATAAAACGTTGTGCGCGAGTAAAATAATCCGTACAAATGTCCCGGGTATAAAATTTGACCTACGTTGAAGGCTTTTGTTTTTTTCATTATCTCCCCCTCCCACGCCAGTACACAGCCAGCTGCGACAAGCAAAACAATTAAATTTGTTTCCTGTCCGAATCAAAATGAACCCTGGGGACGATTGTTTCTGACACCCGTGATGGATGGCGCCAACTTCATTTTATACTTTGTTAAAAATATGATCAATCTTGCGCGTGAAAAGGTGTTGGGGGATGGAAAGGTAGGGTGGACCGGGCGGTCACCAGCTTCTATCAATTCATCGGAAAAATCTCTACAGGGAGTGTGGAAATGTACGAGATTACGTCTCCGACAAAAATATTCTGAAACGAGATTCTAAGAACTGCACACAAAGGTTTTCTAAGCAGCCTGAACGTTTCGGAATGTTTGAATGGTTTGGAAATATGTGGAACTGCGAAATCATACCAGTAGATTCAAGAGAAAATATGAACTGAATAGTGCATAGCAGCGAATCTCACTGTGTTCATGGACTTCCTAGTCTCATTAACTCTTATAAGACTGCTAAAAAATACCTTCGGGAACGGTGGTGTAACACATAAGTGGTGTAACAAGGTGTTACCTGATTAAAAATCGGCATAGTTTTTAATATGTGATAAAATATACATATATACGATACAGATAATACTTTTTAAAGGTCCCTTTATATAATTATGTAAGGTAGACATACATATTTGCATTATTTTAGTAAATTATTATAAAATCATGGCATATCGAATTTGCGTGCGCTTTCGCTGACGTACCATTACCAACTGAATTCAACGACGCGGTCGCTACGTCGCCTGCACTCGTCTTTGTCTATCACGTGTTACGCGAATCTACCGTACTCTTTCGATATTGTTTTCGCTTTCACCGAAACCCAAGCAACTGCCATCTTTGTCCTACATGAAATGTGTGGTATTGTTGTGCTCTTTCTTGTTCGATTTAACTGCGATGTGCAATATTCTGCTCTCTTACATACTGACCGAAAATACGAGAGTAATGAATAAATATTTTTAAATTAAAAAATCCGTACATTCGTAACAGTTCAATTTAGTCATTTTGGTGTGAAAATGTCTATTCGATGATTACAAAAAATGTGACGTTTTATTTTTCGTAAATAAGGTAGATATTTCATATTTTCTATGACATGTACACCTACGTTACATCACCGACACAGAGGAGTTAAGCATGTGGAAAAGATGACAAAACAGCAAAGATGAAAGTCACTTTTGAACACAAGTGCAGTTGGCCGTAAGAGCTTGGGCATACATAAAAGGCATATCGAAAATGTTCTCAATGACACATATGCCTTTGTGATTTAAAACTGGAGAGAAACTGCGCGAAGTAGGAACTTTTGAGGAGGCAAAGACCCACGAGAAATTGTCAACATCCAAGTCCTCTCATGATCGTGATCTCTAAGGATCGTGATTTTCCGCCCACTCGACTATTTTCCTTATCCTTTCCCTTCCCGACTTTTTATTTAGTATTACATTACACTGAAGTGCACTGCACACTACAAATTACGCACACTATAAACTACACACGCTACAAATTACATGTACCTAAAATTTCAAAGCACATATTTCAAACAGCACACTTTAAAATGCATAATACAAACCACACATTTCAAATTTTAAATTAAAGTGTTTTTTAATATGCGAAATTTTTAGCCGATATTTTTATGAAGTTGATGTGTAGATAAAAAGGAGTAATTGACTGAGGTTCTGATGTGTACAAAATGGTTGAAATACTTATTTTGAACAACCTCCCCCCAATGGATTTGAAATTTTTGTACCAGTACACTTGTACTTCTTGTAGGTCATTGTAGTAGATACAATTTTGTATCACTACAATTACTTATTTAGTCAATTATTTCTCTTATTTAGTAAATTAAGTGATCTCACGTGAGTAATCTTTTGCTGACGTCACGCAAATGTGCATTCATTTTACTGTAAGCCAAGTTAAGTACAAAAAATTATAATTGTACACATTGTAAACATATAAATTTTTCCGATCGCAATCCAAATCTATCTAATTATAATAATTTCATTGTCAACTTGTCCGTAACGTCAGTGAGTTGTTGGAACGAATCTGGAATTATAACACCAATATCTCGGGCAACACGCATCGGTCGCCTAACAAATTACGCGTACAGCTAGTATTTCATTGAAAATTTAACTTCTTCATTTCGATCACCCTTATTTTAAAAAGGTCAAAAATTCAAGATCTCAACAATACCCCTCACCACCACCCCTTTGTCTCCCCTAATTCGCACTTGCAGCAGTTCTTAATGACAAATCAAGTCCCGTTCAGTTTTTATAAAGTTTATTATTATATTTCAATATAGTCTGGGGGATTTCAAATCAAATCAAATGTTTATTCAATGTTCAATGTTACAAATGTTTACAGTGTTTACAAAATTAAATTAAGCTTTTTTTTCATTGTTTCTGAGTGTCTTGGCAGCAAGTAAACACTAAATTGATTTAACGCCCTGCCTGCTACACTAGTAAATTACTGTATTATAGCAGACAGTGCTCTTCCAGTAGTATAATGTTCAAGAATATTTATTATTTATATAACATTTGTGAATCAATCTTATTGCCAATTAAAATTAAGTAATAGTAAAATTAAATGTTTACAATTTAATAATGGTGTTAATTAATTCTATTATAGACAAAGAAAAAAAAAATGATCTGAATAGGATATTAATAAAATAAAATAAATTTATAAGCCATCTTTCTTTTTGAGTTTAGAAAAAACAATGCGGCGATAACAAAACGCTTCTATTTCACTTCAATTGAATAATCTTTCTATATGTAAAAGTACGAGCTCCATGCCGAAGGTGTTGATTGACTAATTTTTTTTTTTTGTAAATTCAAAAGTACAATTTTTTTGTGCATTCAGCTGGTCTCTTACAGACCCGTCTACCCTTCAACTTGTGACGTAATACTGTGACCAGGACACACTACACGCTATGCAGTACACACGACATGAAATAAAACCATAGATTTTATATTTTAAGTGAGAAGAACTGGGGAGACCCTCTCGAAGCGTCGAGTTGTACAGAAATTTAAAATAATTTATTTTTATTTATTTATTTGTTTACGCCCATTAGGCTTTTACATAAAGAGTATAAAATAAATTTCAAAAAGCACATACATTAAAAGTTTCAGGAATAGCACCAAATCATGAGTATAAAAATTAAAAATGTAGAGTAGGTAACGAGCAGCAATGCGTATAGGCTTTTACATAAAAAAATATATCATAAAATTAAAAAGAACATACATTAAACAATATAAATTACAAGTAGCAAATTATTAAAAGTACCAGGAATAGCACCAAAACATGAGTACAGAAATTAAAAATATAAAGTACAAAGCGGCAATGTGTACGAAAAATATATATTACCCACCATTACATATTAACAGCTGAAGTCAGTAACGAAGCAGTATTGCCTCTTTAAGTGTAAACTTTACTTTCTCCAGACTGTCGACGAAAATGTCAATCATGCAACCATATTCATTACAAGTTCCCAATATTCTGTGTATCACAGAATTTGATTGATAATTAGTAATGCAATTGTTGCGATGGAATGTGACAATTTGTCGCGTTCTATGTGTGGAAGGGATATTATAATCGATACATGCCACAAGGTCAGGGCTGTCCAACATATTGTTTACAATTTTGTAAAGAAGAACTATATCATAAATTTTTCTTCTATCATATAATGTGAGTAAATTTAGTCTCTTCAATATGTAATTGTATTCTATGTTTTGTATTGGTATGCTTAACTTGTAGTTAATGTATTTGAGAAATTTGCGTTGGACACGCTCAATACTGTCTATATGCCCATTATAATATGGAGACCAAACTGATGAGCAATATTCTAATTGGCTCCGGACAAGAGACATGTATAACATTTTAATACTTTCAATTGATTGAAATGGGCGTGATGTCCTTAAAATAAATCCCAGCAATTTTAGAGACTTACAAGTTATCGCATAAATATGATTAGTAAAAGTAAGTTTCGAGTCGAATAATACCCCTGTATTGATGTGTATGTACTGTATGAGTGTGAATGTGTATGAACTGAAATGTAAGATAATAATATGAAACCTAAATTTATAATACATAATCCAATAAAATAATCAGGTGATTCGACACTCAGGAACGTGCCCTAGGGCCATTTGAATGGCAATATCCAACAAAAAAATGGAAAATATTGTATGAAATATAACTAACTCAGTAACCATCACGCCGTTTAAAAAAAAAGTACGCAGAGAGGACAGAACGCCACACTCCTCTATCCTGGAACAACGCCGCTTCTAGAAATCACAGCATTAAACTAAAAGAAGATCATCGTTGTCGAACTGGTAATTTTTTTGAATTTGCGAACCACATCATGGATAAAAATATTTTTTTCGTTCATGTTCTATTAAACTTCTCCATCCCATGGCGCTTTAAATTAATAAAATGAACGAACCTTCATGAAGTCTTCTCCTCTTCTTTCAATGTCCCCCTTACAATTACCTTCATACCAGTAACTCCAGCTCGGCTGTCAGTACCTAATCAATTAATTATTTGTATTATCACCAAATCAATCTAAAAAATATATATTTGAATGTAGTCACTTTATTACTGTCGATGAGAAATTATATTATTCTCGAAACTTATCTGGGTAGTAAAATATCAAATTATTTTTAAACTCATACAGAAGAGGTAACATAGCTTCATATTTTTCACCTTATTTCGTAATCATAACGCGTAATCTCTATAACGTTAACTGCAATCCAACAATATTATTCTTAAAATCATTTATCAATAGCTTGTTGGTCTTGTGGTTAGGACACTCGCCTCGTGATCCAAAGATCGCGGGTTCAAACCTCACTCCAGACTAGCAAGTTAGTCCTACTTTCAAAGCACAAGCGTTTAGCTTAGTTTGAAAATAGTAAAAATATTGATCTTACACGTATTCCGTATTCGAATCTCTAATAAAAAAAATGAGAGATTTAGAATAAAAGGCTTTGTCATTTTTCTCCACAGTCGACGTTCATCAGCTGTCGGGTCCAGGCCTCTCTTAACGACAGCTATAGCACTCTATCCTCTGCCCTCCGTTGTTCCCCCTATTTTTTATATCATCGACAATACGAGATAACTTACGCTTCAGATTTCAGTAGAAAGCCTCCACTCTAGAACCTTTTAACCCCATCGGTTGTCAATCCCTCAGTTAAAGTGCTCAACCCATTTCAGCTTTATTATTCGGTGGCCTATATCTTCTACTTTGATTTTGCAAATGCCTTGGTTTCATGTTCTATTCCAGAAGGATAGTTTAAACACAACACTTTCCATAACTTATTGAATAACCTTCAATTTAGAGTCCTTAAAATACAAGTCTTCATAAATTAATAAAGAAACATGTATATAATTAATATAATTAATATAAATTAACTTTGTTTAAACCACTTATTTATTGAAAAAAATCAACATGTTTCAAAGCCAATGGCTTCTTCATCAGGAAAACAAAAATAATATTTAAAAATCGAAGTATAGATCAAAATATTAAAAAGTTATATATGGAAAATAATAATATATAGTACCTAATTAATATGAAAATAAATTTAAAAGATAACTATTTGCAAAAAGGACCTGATTATTTATAATATTCAATTTACTATTTACACTCTTTCTTATTTCCAAAATTTCTAATTTATCAAATTGTGATTCTGTATAATTTGTATGTAAAATTTGTAAACCCTTATTAATATCAAAAGAATGACCCGTAGCCAAAAGATGGTTAGCAAATTCAGAATAATTATTACTATTTAAACACCTTAAGTGTTCTTTAATTCTAATTTCAAAATTTCCACACGTTTTTCCTATACAAAAATAATCACAATCATTACAAATTAATTTATAAACACCCGATTTTTTTTAAAAATTATCCTTATCTTTATTATTTAATATTTATTTTTTTAATTTATTATTAGTATAAAAAGCTGGTTGAATAACATTTGAAATATTTTTAACTATTGAATTAGAAATTTAATTATTTATAAATATAATTTTCCTCCAATGTTTATCAGAATCACAAATTGAAGGGTAAACAAAAGATTTTAAAAAATTAAAAAAAAAAAAATAACATGTATATATTTATAATTCGGAAAATACATTACCAAGCAATAATAGAAATGTAACAAAAAGATCAGCCAATTACGTGTTTCCGCTGAATTGCTAATAAGCTAACATACATTGTTAGTTTGATAGTAAAACACGCATTTTCAAAAATATAATAATAATAAACGTCAAAAAGTGAAAGCTATTAGAGGAAAAAAATATTGGTGAATATTAAGAAAACTAAAAATTAAAAAGTTCACTGCTGTATATATAAAGAGTCTTTATAAAAGGTATACATAGTTCACAACACTTTTCATGTAGATTTCTGCCTTTATTATAAGTAGAAAATGTTCAAGAAACTATATCCTAACATCAATAGTTATTGAGATATGCGACTTCAAAGTTTGCATTTTATTTCAATATTTCTCAAATTCTATAAAATGTTGCATTATCATGAAAATAAATTATAAAAAATATTAAAAATTCATTCGTTTCAATGCAAGTGAAGAAAAATATTAAAACTTGTAAAAAAATAATGTTTTCTTCATTACTTTCAATGCTCTCTTAAAGAATTTTTATATGCTGGTATAATATAACAAAAAAAAAGTACCTTCATGATGACTTATCTCAAATCGCTTGATGAAAATATTTATTTGTCTAGTCTTACGTTATCTCAATAAAACTATTTAAAATACAATTTCCTTCTCATATGTTACTTTATGAAATATTATATTAAAAATACAAATTATGTCGCACAAAAAAAAATGTAATAGTTTACTTCACATGATATTTTTCTGAAAATTGAAACTTTGAATTCAATTTCCTCAGAATGCCAATTTTTTACAAGAATAGGGGATGCGCCCTGTTTAAATGAGAATCAATCAATTGGTTTGATAATATTCAAAATAATATGTTGTAATTAATTGTGTAAAATATCTGGGGCTTGTAATAGATTAGAGACTTCTATGGACTAATCAAATTCGAGCCTTTACAAAAAAACTTTAGCCTATAGTTGGAGAATGAATGATGAAGAGAACTAGACTATTTTAAACAAGAATTTTATTTATTTATGATGCGTTTGTTCTCCCTCACATTATATACATACATGGCATTATTATTTAGTCACAGTGCAGTTTGCAGGCGCGAGGAATGATACGAAAAACTTTAAACAGAGCCCTTAAAATAATCTTCAACCTATATCGATACCAGAATCACTGACTTATACAAAATCGGCACGCTTCCTTAAAGATCTGATATATGTCGAGGGGACAAAGATGATTTATAAAATAAAGAATAAATTACTAGGTAAAAATAATATCATCCTTTACTAGAATAGTGACGTACATAGACAACACATAAGAACAAGAGACTATATAAGACTTGATGTACCGCGAACTAATAGAGAAAAGACATGGATTCCTATATACTACATATACTGCAATCGACTTTTATAATGGAATTTCCAATAACATAAAGGAACTAAATAATGTGAAACTATTCCATAAACAAGTGAAAAGACTTGTGTTGGGGAGGAGATAAACTGTTCAACAAATTGATGGTTAATATGTGTACTTCATCAAACATAATAATTTCGCTGTCTATCCGTCTGTCTGTCTGTCCATCCGTAACTTCGTGTAACTCTCGTAATTTCGATCGAATTCATGACTAAAAAAACATATTAAATAGCAGGAGATGTGACTTCAACTCCGGGCCAGCAAACCCGAACTGGTCGCTCTACGCATTTCGCTACCACCGCCTCTCCATGGACCGCCAAAAATATACTGTAAATATATACTAGGGCTTAGCAAAGACGCGAATCATTGTCCCGTCATTTTTGACGGGCTAGTTTTATAATATTTTTCTTCTTAATGTTCCCCTACACCAGCATTAAATATTGTTGTTTGTTTTAATGTTCTAATTATTTTCTAAATGAATATTAATTAATAATATGCATTTCAATGAAATACCTTCATCTCTCCGGGCGATCCGTATCATTAATAAAGCCGAGCAGTGCAAACAATATAATGAGGCCGTCAATATTGGTCCTCGTCCCGGAACTTAGTTCTCACGTATCGCAACCTGTTTTCATTTCCGATTTAAATAAATTACCGAATCAAGGTACCCGCGGTCCGGGAGACCGCCCGCCGACTCGGCCAATATTGGATCTGGCTTCACAATTTAAAATGTAAATCTGAGACAATCGAGCGATTGATAACGGGGCGGATTAACGAAATTGAGGTGAAAACCCCGGCCACAAATTGGACGGTAAATCATCCGATCGGGCCTCCAGTTTTGTGACGAACGCAAACGTAAGTCCGTTTAGCGCTGATTCATTTTGTCACTCGTTTAAATTAATTTGATGTAATTCGTTTATCAAATACAAAGCTGGAGCGCTCGATTCGGACTAAATATTGTACATACAGGATGTCTCGTAGTGACAAAAATTTAGGGGATGATCTTTACTCAATTAAAATATTCACTCAATAACTTACACCCTGTAAATTTCACAAATTTCGACCATGGTCGACCACACATCTATCAAATTTGGAAAGTTGTATATTTCACTTCTATTGAATCCACAACTCATACATCAGACATCCACTTCCACACACTTCAGTTTCAACTCACCCGAAGAAGGACATGGAGATTTCCTAAACATGTTGTGTGATTAAAGTTGTTAATTCGGTCGTTAGACATATTAAACTGTAACTGTTTGTGGATATTTTATACGAACCGTATGATTCTCGACGTTTCGTTGAATTCTTATTCAACGTCATCAAGAAGACGACCTTTACCCGCGCAATCTGCGCACATGCATCCAAAGAAATCTGGAAAAAAATGCATCTGTCACTTCATCAGATTTGACAAGACAAAAATTTTATCAACAGAACCGCACCTTATACCCAGATTAGTGAGGGAGTACATTGAAATGTACAAACATCCCAATTTCAATAGAGTTGACAGTTACAAACTATCAAGTATTTGGCGCCCTGTTCTTACGACATTGATTCAACTCTTGAGAGACGTCGCAGTAAAGTCCGCCGACGTAACTAGTACATATTGCACACTGGCGACCTCTATTGTAGAAGAAGTGAACACTCCACGACAAAGTGCATATAATTTACGCCCTCGAAAGGAGTAATCAGTCCGCTCTCTACCTCCGCGGGCAAAGGTCGTCCTCCTGATGACATTGAATAAGAATTCAACGAAACGTCGAGAATCGTTTCTCGGAAAAACATACGGTTCGTATAAAATATCCGCAACCAGTTACAGTTAAATGTGTAAAATGTAACTAAATTTTCCTCTAATTAACAAAAATTGTCTACCCGTGGGGGTAGGCAGAGTGGTTAGAGCGCTCTTCTGTCCTGACATACAACTTTCGTCTCATCCACATTCATACATCTTCGCATACAAGCTCGCCGATTTTTGAGGCTTCTGACGGGACCATCTTCCATTATCTGCCTAATCTGATCATGCCACGTCTTCTGCGGTCGATGGTCTTTTTGGCGCCATCAACACTTGCATTATATATCTTTCTTACCATTATTTTCTCATTCATTCGCTACACGCCCAAACCATCTGCGACCCTTTCTTAATTCTATTAATTATACTAAGGTCAGTTTTACATTCGTTCCTAATATCTTCATTCTTTACTCTGTCATAAATGGATTTACCACACATACGCCTAAGGGATTTCATCTCCACTGCTTTTTTTAGTCTACTTTCCTTCTTTTTCTGCAATACACTTCCATACATCAGTGATAGTACCAGAATTCCATTGTGTACCGCTAGTTTTGCCTCGGTAGACATATTTCTATTATAAATTATTGCATTCAAAGCACCGTTCACCCTATTCCTCGCAGTCACTCTACTCTCGATATCTTTCTCAAAATTTCCTCTTCTATCGAACATCTATCCTATACAAACTCATCTACTTGTTCCAAACGTTCATTAGGTACCTTCTAGTATTTTACACGTTGTCTTACTTTCCTCTTTCTCGAATACCATCACTTTTGACTTGTTTACGTTCATACTAAGGTCACTTTCCTTGCATACATCATACATCTTGCTTTAAGTCTTGTTCGCTATTTGCCATTAATACTACATGATACGTGTACAGTAAACAACATACAATCAAATCACTAATTTTCGATCCTTCAATCATAAATTCCAGTTCCTTCACACAATTATCCAAATACAAGTTGAACAACCATGGAGACATTACGCAACCCTGTTTGATTTGATAAATTGTAAAAAGAACAAAATGAAAAAAAATTGTACTCTTCGTGAGAGTCATTAACCATCTGTTGACAATCTGTGTATTAAAAATAAGAATCATTGAAAATCTGTAGTATTCCGAATAAAAATAAATTGAAACATTTTTGAGACTGCCGCACCGAAGATTTCGACGAAAATGAAAAATCACTAAGGCATGTGTCAAATCTCGAAACGAAAGCAAAAAAGAAAAAGTCCTTTTAACATTGATTAATATTCTCTCTCTTCATTTCCAGACTGGCAAAATAACGTCAGATGGGAACTTGAATTTTTAGACAGCCGACAATACCGAAGAAATGTATTTGAAAATATAGAAATAAACACGGTCGGAGTACGAAAAATGAAGTATTAAGTTAAAATTTGTACCTACTTACAAATATTGCCATGATAAAGAAAGAAACAACCGGGGAATTCTAGAATATAATAAAACGGTTGTCGTATAATTAATATATATTATAGATGTCTCACAGAGACGAAATTATATTTTTATGGGCAAGTAGGTTTGGAAGTCTTTGGGCTTACGACCTATCATACGGCTGGCTTAAGTGATAACTTTACACGATGTAACGTTCACCATTTTCACCCTAATAGAATACGATGTCTGTTTACTTTTTGGAAGTTGTATATATATTTTAATTAAACTAATTATTAGCATAATGCATTAAGTGTAATGCTGATAATTCGGAAGAATCTCATTACTCATAAAGGGTATTACTAAAAATTCCAAAAAAAATCATAAAATAGATATTTCATTAGTGACATCTGTGGTCATTTAAGGGGTATGTTGTTGTGTAAATGTAAAAACAGGTTGAAGCTGTCATTTGTTTCCCATGCGAAGATTACGTCCAAACCAACATAACATAAGATTTTAAGACATTTAAGAATAAATTAACTTCTATGTTTTAAACCACTTTATCGTTAAGATTTTAAGACATTTAAGAATAAATTAACTACTATGTTTTAAATCACTTTATCGTTATATATTTGTCAACTAGTTTCGGTTGGACTCAACCTTCTTCAGGACAATTATAATATAGACTGTCTATATTATAATTGTTCTGTTGAGTCCAACCGAAACTAGTTGAAAATATATAGCGATAAAGTGGTTTAAAACATAGTAGTTAATTTATTCTTAAATGTCTTATTATGCCAAGCCACAAAGTGTTTTCTTGCTTTGAAAAATTAAAAAAAAAACATAAGATTTTTTTTAACAACAGTGGGTTCATCCTTTGATCCTCTTAAATGATTTCATTCCTGACATAATCTCTTAACCTCACCCCGCTACATTGTATCTCAACTCTGCATCCTGAATTTATCTCAGTCAATATCCAAAGCTGAAGGCCATACTGACTTCATTTTTTTTACTGTCATGTGTGTACACAGTGATCTTATCATTTTTATTGTACCATCTTGAGTAATTTTAAAACAAAACTCCGAGATATCTGAATAAATATAATCATAAATATGCCAGCCAAACCTTGAATAATATTAGAATACTGTTCTGTCATTTGGTCGCCGTATACCAATAAACTAATCAATCAGCTCGAAAGAATACAACGCAAACTATGTAAATGCATCGCCTATCGTACACGATCACCAGGAGATATTGAGACCGTATATAACAGATTTAGAATCAGCAAACTAATCACTCGAAGATAATTGTCTGATCTGACCTTCTTCTACAAATCTGTCAACGGACAGATAGACTCGCCCGAGATCCTGGAACAATTTGGCATTATCACTGCTAGGCCGGATCTAAGAGTGCGTAGATTGTTAGAAACCACTAAATCCACAAAAAGTTACGTGTACAATGGCCCAAGAAATAGGATTGCCAATCTGGTGAATAGCCACTGTGATGATATCAACTTCTTCGATGAATCATACGTCTCATTCTCATCGGCGGCAAAAAGATTGTTATCACAGTATTAAAATTACCCTCAACCCTATATGATTATACCATGTTGTTACTATGCTAGTATTGTATTTTTATATATGTTGCAATTTTTCTAATCCATTCATTTAAGTCTATTATTTTTGTAAAATCAATGTATATAGCCGATTGGCGTATGAATAAATAAATAAATAAATAAATATCATTATCCGACATACTTCACTTCCGGTCGACGCTAATGACTGTATTACATTATATCTGACAAAATGAATTCAAATTCCTGGCAAGTACACTGTAATAGATTTACCATTGTTCACACGGAAAGTCGCAAGACGTACATTGACTTTGAACTTATGTTTGAACACTTAAGAAAGTGTATTGTCTGGAATCTTTTGAAGGGTGACTTCAATACGCCCTCAATGATACTCCAGGCTTTCCGGGCGGCCTCTGGAAGTTCTTCGGGCAGAATGTAAAGGCTTGGCTGTAAGTAACTTTGCCTGGAAATAAAATAGCGCCGCCTTTAAAGGCGAGCTCGCGTCTGGGTTAATATTGTCACGCAAAGCTTTCGCGAACAATGAATATTTGTGATGAAATTGTAAAAATTCTACGTCACAGCGCGTCGTCGCTTAGAACTTTCAAGAATATTCGAGATACTCTTAATAATATTATACCGCGAACACAATTAAAATTCATATGGGGAGTCAGAATACTATATATTACATTACTATATATTACTATATATTACTATGTATTAAGACAATTAAACAATTATCATAGAAAATAAAATTAATGTATATTATAGTTATCTCACACAGACGAAACTGTATTTCTTATGGGAAAGTAGGTATAGAAGTCATTTGGGTGTACATAGGATTATGACCTATCTTATGGTTGGCTTAAGTGATCACTTTACACAATGTAACATTCGCCATTTCCAATATCTGAATTAAATAAATAAAACTAACCCATAAAAAACAATTTTTTATTATACTCCCTTTCTCATTTGTATTGTTTCCAATTTGATATTCTATCAACATATTCCTCTTGCTTTAAGTTAATGTTGAAAACCTATTCATTGTAAATTATTGTCCTTAAAACTTAGAGAATATTGAAAACGTAATAATTGGTATAGGGGGGCACGGCGTCGGCGAAACTGTTTGATCGGACCCATGGCTCGAGTCAGACTAGTTGAAACAGGTTTCTCGCCTTCTCCACGCGTCGGGCTCCTTTCTCATTTGTATGGTTTCCAATTTGAAAAAAACGTTAAAATTTCGAAAAATCCAAAATTACACCATAATTTTAAAAAAATAAACAAAAGTTTTTAAGATCATTTTTATCGTCGCCACAAGTCTGCCTGCAAAATTTCAGCTCGATTGGATCACGGGAAAAGGGTTAAAAATCGAACTAAAATTTATTCGGTAGACAAGCAGACGCTACGAGTTAAAAGTAAGGGAGTAAAAAAAATTCTTACGTTAACGGGTAATAGACAGTGGTAATGCTCTTGATAATATTAATTCCAATTCCTATAGTATTTATATCTTTTTACATCTCTTAAAACGTTTTCATCGTTCTCAATGTATAAAAAAATCAGAAAAAATTCTAGACTTGGTGAACGAAGCCTATTTTACAAGTTGCGACTTGAGACATCGTCAATTTTAACGACAGTTTCCAGTTTTTATTTTATGCCATCATATAAAATTGTTATGGGTTACAGTCGTGACGTAATGAGAAATTATTATTCTAAGTTTGTGGGATGTGTTCATTATTATTATTTAAGGCGTCGTCAATTGAGGGTGGTTTTGAATTTACCAGAGAGAAAACTTCATCCGTTTTACCACGTGGCCGCTTAACTAGAAGGTTCTTTATATAAAGCCATAGCTTTAATAACCGTGAATGTGTATTCATTCTTTCCTAGCAAAAGAGTTTTTTTTATGTGATTGATGGATATGGCGTTTAAGTTGTACAGATATACATGATAATAGATTTTATTATAGATATTAAATAATATTTACTGTATTATATCTACGTGAGTTTAATAATATTTTAATATTTTTTTCGTTACTTAAGTTTCGAGAGAAACAGAATCTCTTAACAATAGGCGCACTATCAATCTGACTAGTTTTTAAATATAGATTTTTCGCATTTATTCTATTCAAATACCTATAAATAATAGTAAAGTACTTTAAAAAAGTAACCCATAAAAACCAAGTTTTTATTATACTCCCTTTCTCATTTACTAGTGGAAACTGGTTTGGCGCTTAAACCTGCGCGTTGGGCTTCGGTCGACGCTACGAAAGGGAGTAATAAAAAAATTCCAAAAATCCAAAATTATACTATAATCAGGTTTCGCGTCTACCAGACGCGTTGAAATATGTTCATACAACTTTGTAAGTTTGTATGAAAAAAACAAAAAATTTTTAACGAAAATTTGATAGATCTTCTTAATCGTCGCCACAAATCTGCTTGCAAAGTTTCAGCTAGATTGGATCACGGAAAAAGGGTCAAAAATCGATCCAAAGTTTTTTCGACGGCAAGCCGGCAAGCAAGCAGACGCCACGAGTTAATATAAAAGGAGTAAAAATGAGCCAAAGTTACCGGTGTAAGGATGGTTGTAACGGGAATATTGATAGAAGAGGAAAAGAGATAATGAAAGTAATATTGTCAAGTAAAGTAATACCCATGTTTGAATTTCTTTTAATTTCCAAACTTTCAAAATTATTTATTTTATTACCCTACGCGCAAAGGGATGGAGAAGTTCAGTTAATCCCAAATTCATCAATAAAATAGGTTTTATTACAACCAAGAAAATATATTTTTGAAATAACAGGGTTGTTAAAATGAAACGATCAATTTCAATATCAAAGTTTATTAAATTTGCTTAATATAAAATGAATTTAGCCTGTATTTTATAAAAAACTAGATGTTCGTAGCCGGCGTTGCACGGGTTAAGGATTAAGTTGAAAATAAATGTTTTGGGGGAAACAAAGGTTTGATTCGAAGGGTATATATAGATTTGCATCGAAAATATATGAGGGAGAGGAGAAAATGTAAAAGGAGGAAATATAGCCTATATTACTTGCCTAGCTCTAAAGAATAAGTTTCCAAATTTTGAGTCCGATCGGTCGAACGGTATAGATTTGCATCAGGGGGAGAGGAAGAGGTATGAAAATAGGGGGTAAATATCGCCTACGTTACCCGCCGAGTCCTTAAGAATAAGTTTCCAAATTTTGAATCCGATCGGTCAAACGGTACAGATTTGCTTCGAAAATATGCCAGAAGGGATATGGGAAGAGGTATGAGAATAGAGGGTAAATGAATTTTATAGGTATAGATAAAAAGAATTAGCTGAAAGCAATTGGCTATCATTGGTGTCTTATTGCTGAGCCCTGCGGATGGTAATAATTGCCACTTCGCGGCTATATCGCGGTGGATGTCGCGCTAAAAACGTAACATAAGCAACTAAATCAGACATATTAATAAATATATTGAAATTGCGAGAGTATACGAGATTGTATGAATTATCGTACTTCAGTTTTAGAATATGAATATTAATATACATTAACTACTGCCTACTAATCTTCCTATCGAGATACACCGCATCAATAGCCTTTCAGAACAAATAAAAAATTAAAACCTTCTTAAAATCCGATTAAAATTCATAAATCGTTTAAATTAAAAGTTTTTTCAAATACTTAAATATTATTCATTTTCTATTACCACCCGTATTATTAAATGATTCACATATACATATAAATATAATAAATAAATAAATCGTTTAAATTAAAAGTTTTTTCAAATACTTAAATATTATTCATTTTCTATTACCACCCGTATTATTAAATGATTCACATATGTACCCATACACAAAATAATAACTGAGGCTCCCTTATCAGACTCAAGAGGTTCTCTTCACTGATGAGGTCTACATGACTAACAAAGTCTTAAAAAATGTCAATTTAATATTTATTTATTTATTTTATTTATTTAAAATAATGTATTACCGAAGAACTGGATAACCAACAGACTACATTATATGAGGAATATAAAGATAAAAGCAAAAGCAGCAATAACCAAAAAAAAATTAGAACTTTTATAAGAAATAGCCTTTAAATTTATAAGAAACATGATTTCGGAAGAGATACATACATAAACTGTAAAAATAATGTAACATGCAACACTAAGCGTACTAAACTTAATCATAAGTCAAATATTCAATATTAAGGAATAACAATTGAAAAACATGTCAAATGGCAAGACCATGTCAACCTGACCGTGGAAGGATTGAGAAAACTAATCTATGTTTTTACAATCTACACAATATATTAATCAAAAATACTATTAAAATGGCGTATTACGCGTTGGTGCAGTCCTTCTTAGAGTATGGTATTATTGGGTGGGGAGGGACTTATAAGTCTACCGTACAGCCATTAATCATAATACAAAAATTAATTATTTAAACGATTCTCATAAAACCTTATGACTATCCTACTGTAAATATATTTCAATCATTTAATGTATTATTACTAAAAATATACAAAACAAACTCCCTATGCCAAATTTACAAAGATTATTTTATAAATAAATCTCACCCCTTAGACTGTATAAGTAATAGACATAGAGTAAAACAAAGAGACAAATAAAGATACCAACTTTAAGAACCACCATGGCACAGCATCATTATACATACTTGGGAGTTAAATGGTACTATATATTATTGTCGCAAAACAAATTTCAAGAAAGGAACATTACAAAATACGAAGAGTTTAAGAAAGAAGTCAAATCCTTAATTTTGAACTACGATGTAATGTAACATTGCCCACATGTCTCAAATGGTTTCTGTATAAAAAAATTACCACTTCTAAATGGTTTCTGCCTTTGTACTTTAATTTGGCTTGTAAATACTCCTCCTATGAGCTTTGGCTTATAGGGGTATAATGTCTTTAAAATGTTATAACATTGAATGAATTTATGATAAAAAAAACATTATAATGTATCTACGGTATATATAAATATAATAAATAAAAAAAATAAAAAATACATACAATAACGAATTTAGTTCATTCTCAATTAGTTATCCTCGGTGATTGTATTCTAACCATTTTTTAATTTTTTGGATATTTCTGCATTTGACTGCACCATCGTCTTGAATGCCTTCAACAGTTTATATAAGTATTTATCGCATTTTCGAAAACTCCCGAGTCGCACAGTCTAAGATAGTTTTACGAGTATTCCTGCGCGTTGCTGAGAACACAGTATCATCGACGTACATACATTTTCGACACCAAGTGTCTAAAGCAAAGAAAGTCGCCCTTTTTCAAAGATTTATAAGTGTCAAAGAAGTGGACAAGACAGTGCCGTCGTTAGCTGTTGGGGTGAATTTTTTTTTTTTAACTTTTGAATAACTTGTGGTTACGAGAAGGTACGTAGAGATTTTGAAGGTGTTTCATTTGAGGCTTTATTGGAGTCATCAATTAAGGAGGTATGTTTATGTCATCAGTTTTGGAAAAACAGATAAATAAGATGATGTGTGGCATAATTGTCAGAGTATATTTGTACGAAATTCTATCGGAATAATCAGAGAATGGGATTCTGTCTCTATAGCCGTTACTGTATTTTGTTCTTTTTTCTCATGTGATAGAATTGTCATGTAGAAGTAAGTAGTCATTACGATTAGTCCATATAAACCTCAATTCTATATCAATTCAATTTCAATTTAAATTTATTTATTTATAACATAACAAACATATGTTCAATTCGTAAATATTATTAAAAAGTGAGATAATATACAAACAATAAAATATCAAACGTATATAAATTCATTCATATCAAAGGTGTAGGAGAATCCCGCTTCGGAAAACCCCCTCAGACACATGGAATATATCAATATCCAAAGCGATTTTGTTCAGCATAGCTGTGGCTCTTCCAACAGGCATAACCATCGGCAGGTTGGTCCTGTATATTGGAATGTGAAACAATCTATGCTGACGATGTCTAATGTAATTATCAGGAACATACAATCCAATGATCTGCATAATTTCAGGATTATCGATCATACTGCGCAACAATCGATAAAAATGTGTAATCAAATACACATTCCTAGACTATTCTCTAGACTATTGTAGCCAAGCATGAAGAAGGATGCTCCATACTCCAGAAAAACGAAAAACCTCTGATAACCAGAGCATTGGTTAATTACAATTAATACGCAAACTATTCGGGATTGGAGACTATGTTAATAAGCTGCTTGTACGTTGGACGTCGGTAGGAAAAGAGAGCGGCCGCCGCGCTCAGTCTATTATTTAAATTAGTTTTGCATCATCTGCCATCTTGTAGTGGTTTATTAAACGAAAAATGTTGATATCAAATAGGGTCAGTAAATGTAAAAGTATACTGCCCATAAATAAAATTAAAAAAGTCATAAAATAAATATAAAAATGGTCGATTTGTCTACAGCTATCCTCGTTTTATTCGCATAAATTTTTATTTTATGAATACCCATATAAATAAAAATAAAATTCATACCATAATAATAGTTACGCCACTGAAGCGGAAAACTCAATTTCAAGTACATGTATCACCCGGGCTTAAGGATCGCATCTGACACATCCTAAGCGCTGGGTCTGCCGGGGCGTGCTCTCCGGGACGCTTAGAATGTTACCCAGCACGAGGTTTAGGGTATTTCAATGAACGGTAAAATGGAGTGACTTGAACATTGAAAAAGGGGTTGAAATATCGTCTCAAGTGATTTCCACTCGACATTTTTAAGGGCCTTTTTTTGCGAAAACAATAGTTTTTTATTGCTGATTCTCCTATGATTCTTTGAAAGACTCTTTTTCCTTTGTAGGAATAAATATCACTCAGAGAAAAGGTAAGAGTATATTCGAGTACGTAATAAAACATATTGACAAAAACGTTTAGCGTTAGTCGAAACAGAACGAACACCCTGTATTAAAAAAATACAATTTAAAATATTAAAAAAATATGCAGCACAAAAATGTGTATTAAAGGCCGCGAGATACCCTGCTTGATCAGATAGGTATTAGATATAAAAATATGACTCTACTACATAAGCTCCAAAAATCGAAGAGTGCATTTCGAAATTTTTTTTATATTCGGTACAAACTAAAAAATGCAATTTCAATTTAAAAAAACTATAAGATAATTAAAAATATTTTTATACGTAGGTATATTCTAAGAACACCATAACTGGATTTTATCGACAAAGGAATAATCATTGATTAAGATAAATGATAGAATTATTTTCACGAAGCCATTTATGTAGGAAATGTGTCTGGAAGTCTTTACAGGGTGGCCACAGGGCTAAAGAACTGTGTAAGCTGGCTTAAGTGATCACTTTACACACCATAAGAACATCCAAAGATAATCAATTATTTAAGAATTGTATACATGATCTTTCTGTATCTGTCTTATTTAAAATATTTTAAGGAACTATGCCGTAGAAATCATGGTTGAAAAATTATAATTACCATGATATAGTAGGTAAGTATACCTACTATGTCGTGGCAATTAAAAATTACAAGATGCTGCCGCTGGTAATAATAAATTTATATTTAAAAAAAAATAAAGAGTTCTTGCCTACACTGTACAGCTAATACAGGTCGTAAACTCTATGACCAACCTATAAAGACTTCTATACATGTTTTCCAAATAAATAGCTTAATCTCTGTGAGATTTCCTTACTATAATTTTATACAGAAATTAATTGAATACAATATAAATATCTTTCTTATTATAAATATCAATAACTGCGAAGTAATAAGAAGAAATTTAAGACTCTCAAAATCGATAGTACGTTTCCCTTAAATGAAGTCAGGCCTTCATGAAATGCGTTTGTAAGTTCGTTGTTCTTATTGCCAAGTCTACGTATTCTGGGCAATGGTGAGTGAGTGTGATATGTGTGAAAATGGTAAAATATAAAAATTTCATATCAATATGGCGTTCCGTCTTCTCTGTAGCCACTCCAAGCAGAACAAATATATATATATATATATATATATAGACTTTTTATGAATTTTGGTACTAAAACTGATGCATATATATTAGGCCTGGAGGTGGCAGAAGAGGAAAAAAGTAGACTGATGCACTGGAAACAAAATTATTTAAGCGCCTAGGTGGCAAATCAATTTTTTATAAAGTATAGTATGAACAAAATAGGAGAGAATGCTAAGATGAAGCTTTTTTTTAAGCAACCACCTTATCGAAACTTTGTACAATTAGGTAGTTGGGTCATGATGAACGAATGAATAGGGTGGGTTAGTTGTATTTTCAGTTGTATGTGTTTTCAGAGGAAGAAAATGTCCACCCGTCCAAAGACAGATTCTTCGCGTCGACACCTGATGTGTATTGTGTGAGTGCACGTATAATTCGTGAGATATTTCTATAGAGGTAGGATAGTTAGATGAAAAAAAGATGTGATTTATACTCACGATCAACAGTGTTGATTTATTGACACAAATTTCTAGAATTGCCGCTGAGTACAGAAAGTAATTGGTGCGATGTCTACGGCTGTCAGCGAAAAAGTGGCCGACATCGATGGAGCCTAGTTAGCTGGATCGAGCCTCTGATTGGTGGGTGCCGGCTTGATGCGTACGGAGAGAGACGAAAGCGGTCTCGACACCAAAGACATAATAGTATGATGATATATGACGCAAGTGTTGATGGGCACTATGAGCAGCATGTATTTAACCAGTTAACCAGACAATAGAAGACGGTTCTGTTAGAAGCCCAAGATTTATAAATACGGATGAGACTTATCACTGATAAGTACGGATGAGACTTATCAATGATAGAGACTGATAAGTTGTTTTGAATGTAAAAAATAATAATTGTACTATTTTTGTGGATGGAAATTATTTTACTATATTAACTTCAATATATAAGAATATTATTTGAACGCTGATGCGTTATTATAAATATTTAAAGCATTAAGTTTGTAGTCAGACACTTGGGTCAGGCAGCTGTCGAGACGAAATCCTTAGATTAAAAATCTCAGTAAGTAGTAATAAACTAACACAACTAACATTTCGCTAATGTGTTAATTAAGTACAAAGTTATATTTATTTGTCTTACCTTGTATTCCACATACACAACGAGAATGACGGAATTTGAATATTGAATACTCACCTGAAACAAATAGAAAAGATTGTATTAGTCAATAATCATATTACATTATTATCAACAGCAATCAAAATTAAAAAATGTTCAATCGAAAAAAATATCAAAATGGCGGAAAAAAAACAAAAATTAAATGAAAACAAAACAAAATATATAAATATGGATAAACTACCAGTTTCATTAGCTATTATCATATAAGATGAGAAATGCAATATCTGCGAGACATAAGATTCTATTCTAGACTTATTCTATAAATTCATTAAGAAGATTGGTAGATTAGAAGACTTATCGGCAGGTGGTTACTGTGGTATGTTTAATAGTTTAAAAGTATAGTATTGTCACGGGGTGTGGCTGTGGGAGGCAAATGAAACATCAAAAAACAATTTTAAAGTTTTCATTAATTTCACAAAAAGTTACTGGACACGAATTAAATTAAATTTGTTAATCCGCATTAATTGCGCTGTTTCTATCGCTTCGATCACTTTCAAGGACATTCTGTTCAATTTCGCACATAGGTACATCGTCGGAATATTTTTCACTCGGTAAATACGCACTGGTCACACTGCCCTCGCTAAGATTTTATCGCTGCTAATGTCGCTCTGGACAAATATCAGACTCTGCTAGTGCGCGCGCGGAGGAGAGTCTTTTATACGAAACATGTTGGTTTTTCGAATTTAAATTTCTAGTATTCACTCGACATTCCAGTGTTAACGAAAATTTTCCAGTCGATTCCAGACTCTTATTAGAATATTATGGATTGTTCCATATATTTCGAGAGACTTCGATAGTGCGTATTTTTTCCCATTCTATCATCTCGTTACTATACGTATTCTTCCACATAAACTAATATATTGGCACTTTCATTTTATCTAGCGAAGAACAAAAGCAAAAATTAAGTTGAGAGAATAGTATGGAGAAAAAAGTTTACACGGAGCAGTACAATGTTCAAACACATAACATATGTCAAAAAAAAAAATTATTAAAAAAATACTACAGGAAATTTCGGCAGAATTAAGTTGAGAAAGTTGTGCAAATACATACTATGTTGTAAGAGAAAGAGGTTGAAAGAGACTGCCATTATTGGGAATATAAGATATCTATAAGCCAGAGCGAAGATTTTAAAATTGATATGTTTTGATACAATTCTTATAAAATACACAATAAATTTAAGAAATACTTTCAAAACCAGTTTTCAATTGTGAAATTGACACTCCTTGTCAGATAATCGCATTCAAACATGTCGACCTGTATTCTCATAGACGTAGTGACGCTTCTGTTTTTTATCCCCTCGTATTCATATTTTAAGAATAATACATAAATATGGTTCTAGAAGTTGCGCCGTGAAGCCTTCGGCAATACGAGTAGGTAGTATTTTTGTCAAAATTTACCTAAAAAATTGGTAACAATTTCTAGGTTTGATGTTTTCACATTTTCTTTTCTACAATAACGAATTACAATATTCGCAGACTGAACAGGAATCGAGAAAAAGCTATGGCGATTTTCTGGGTTATTGCCGCGTGGAAATATCCTCTTTATCGGAGTTTAGATAGCCATCGAAAGGTCTGTCATTAGGCCAGATGTGGCAGGTGTCCTGGCAATAATACTTTGCAAGGACATTACGACACAAAAAATATGTGATCGCTACTACCATTCGTTTTCTCCATCTGCTTTCTATCATTGTTTTCGTTACTAATTTAGCATATTCTGAACGTTGGTCTACTTTTGGTCCTGGTCAAATCTTACATAATCTACATTATAAAATAACTAATCCGACAAACATGAGAAATAAATTATATTTTAGACAAAATATAAAAAAAATAACGAAAAAAATAAATAAAATACAGTGGAAAAGTTCATTTAATTAAGTTATAATTTTAAAGAAAAAGCTTTGATAATAAAGCGCTAATTTATTGAATTATCAAAATGTCAAGAAAAAAATAAGCGACATCTAAGTTTAAAAAAAACCTCGAAAATAAAATCTGTTTCAAATTCCTGCAAGGTTTTAATAATTTTATTTAACCTATAATAAAGCAAATGAATTATTGAATGTTTGGTATAAGTTATTTTGTGATAGTTCCGTGTTTTTCAGAAGATAAGTCAGAGATACTTAGAAAAATTCAAACTGTTGACATTATGACATATTTTCATTGCCGATGAATCGGCGTTTATTGGACGATAATAGACATTTGATTGCTTGATACATACATACAATACAAATTAATTAGGATAATATGTAACAAGCTTCTCGGCCACTTCCTACCTCGCTAGATATATAGAAATGTTTGTTTTGAAGTAAGTAGCTTTTTTTTAAACATTTTATCCCCTTAGATCGATATCTAATATTTGTTTTGAAAGAAAGTACATACAGTAAAAATCAAGAGCAAATCAAGATTACTAACTAACTAACCAAGTTCTACGGTTGTTGCGGCTTTTAACAGGGCCATCCTCAAATACTTGTTGTATCTGATCATGATATTGATGTTATAACATTTTCGACTCATGATTTAGATCGAAATCTACCTGTAAAATGGACTAGTTATATTACACCCTATTTAATACTAGTTTGTATATATTTGAATATGGCATATCGAAGTGTGAAAATCTACCGCGAAAGACCTGGTACGATCAGATACTACAAGTATTGTAGGATGGCCCTGTTAAAAGTCTCAGCAACCGTAGAACATGTATGAGAAGATGTATGAATGGAGCTGAAGCAAAAGTGGTGTGGCAAGATAGAAGAATATAGCGTTAGTTAGAAAATTTTATTTCCGCTAAAATAAGTATTCCCGTCACTGATAGTCTACCTAGATAGCACAGCAACGCAATGTCGATCACATAACAAAGAATGTAATTCTAAACCAAACACTGGACAAAACAAATGAAACAAAAACAAGGAAATTTCTTAAACAAAACCTTCTAAATCAGTGTTTCCCAAACTATGGGTCGCGAGCGGATATTAGGTGGGTTGCAGTCACAACACGTGTCGTGTTTATTATAGATAATGAAGTGCATCCAGATATCAATGCAGTGTCTGCAATTTTCACTCATTTAACAGAGTTGAAAAATAACTTAAACGCCAACTTCGAAGAAGAGATGTAAAAGTTCAACAGTATAAACTGGATTTAAAATCCATTTCAAGACAATATACCAACTGAAATGTCAACAAAAGCAAGTGAAGAACTTATTGATTTATCAGAAGATACATCGCTGAAAAATACTTTTAATCGCAAGCAATTAGCAAAATTCTGGCTTTCAGTTGCTGCCACTTATCCTTGCTTATTTTTCGAAGCGATGAAAGTTCTCCTCCCCTTCACTACCTCATGTGAAGTGGGATTTTCTGCTATTAAGACTTAATACACAAAGAAATTGGACGTATCGAATAAAAGTGGCTAAAATTAATGTCAACGCTAATGCTGTTTTGACAAAAAAAAAGGCAACAAATTTATACTTCCCAATAAAATGTCATATATTAACATTTTTCGTAATTTAAAATTTCGATAATATTTGGAGGTTTTTCTGTTTTTCTTAAGGCGATCGTCTAGCAGAATGAGCAAATTTCACCATTTTTTGTCATATCTTCTCTTGCGTTTTTTATTACATTTTTGTATGAAAATATCTCATTTTAAATTTTATTCATCATCTTACATATATTTTATATACGAATATCTTATTAAAATGTCACAAATTAAATTATATAATTTATGAATAAATAACCAAACCTTCGATGTTTTAAAAATGAAGAAAATTGCTCGACTTTATGGGCCTTTTATGACTGAACTGCGTGTTGAGATATCTTTTTTATTCAATAATATTATAAAGTAAACGATTATCTTAAATTTATTACAATTATATCAAAATCTGTTTGTTTGTTTACATGCAATTAATGTTTTAAAAAATACTGTTTTTTAAAAATATTTTATTTTTTTGTGAGGTTCCGTTCAGTCATAAAAGGCCCACAAAGTGGAGCAATTTTCTTCATTTTTAAAACATCGAAGGTTTGGTAATTTATTAATCAATTATTTAATTTGGTTTATGACATTTTAATAAGATATTCGTTTTTAAAATATATGTAACCTGATGAATAAATTTTAAAATTAGATATGTCCCTACAAAAATGTGATAAAAAACGCAAGAGAAGATATGAGAAAAAATTGTGAAATTTGCTCATTCTGCTAGACGATTGCCTTATTGAACAAGTCTTTCGTATGGTTACAGTATGAATTGGGAAAATGTGAGGCAGGAGGTGGGTCCCGAAAATTAATTTTTTTTTAGTGGGTCCCGGTCCTGTCTACTTTGGGAACCGCTGCTCTAAATCATTAACGCAACGCAATCAAACCAAAAGTATCACACCGATTGAATTAAAATTATAACAGCTACTCATTCTGGTACAATTACGTTGCAGGCGACTACGTGGCCATTCCAGAAATAAAATTGTGACACCTCGTATATAGGTACCTATACAAAATCCCTTTTCTTTGCAAAAGTGAGATACCGCACTCGAATCGCACTCAATTTGCGGACCGAGTTCCTCATGCCCCGATGAAGCGTTTGTGAATCAGATTTATCGGGGCATGGGGACAATTTGTATGATGTACATAATAATAATACGTACTCTGAGGGGGGCACTCCCTCAATAAGTCCCGGGAGGCGAGCCGGTATCACTGGGCCAATTCCCCAAGAATCCTCCCGTTTCAGACTTCCCGATTGAATTATTCTCCGTCAGCGGGACTCCCATTCCTGGAGATATTTTTAAAAAAACGTCTCCGTCAAAAAAAAAAGAGACCTCTAGTTTCAAGAATGATACGCTTGAATACGATTGAAAATGGTAAAATATATCTAGCTCTGTGGAGTCATTCAAAAACCTATACTAAAATTATATTGAAAAAATGTTTCAAATATCCTACAGCACAGCTTTTTAAAGACTTTGGTGTTTCAACAGTTAAAATACTTTACAAAATAACATCGATTTACCACATCTACAAAGATTTACTTCATCCACAAAATCAATTTTCCGGATTGTATTAGACAGCACTTAAGAAAAAAAAACTAACCCATAAAAACTAAGTTTTCATAATACTCCCTTTCTCATTTTCGGGTTTCGTGTCTACCATATGCGTTGGAATCTCCATACAACTTGTATGAAAAAACCATTAAAAATTTGAAAAATCCAAAATTATACTATAATTATTATTGTTTACACGAAAATTTGATAGATCTTCTTGATCGTCGCCACGGATCTACTTGCAAAGATTCAGCTCGATTGCATCACGGGAAAAGGGTTGAAAATTGATCCAAAATTTTTTCGTCAAGCAAGCAAGCAGACGCCACGAGTTAAAAGAAAGGAAGTAAAAATAATATAAACTCACAATTTTTGAAAACAACATGGCCCACCTGTACTATACATATAAAGAATTTTTATGGTATAATTAATTGGATTCTCAAACTAAGCAAGAAACATTAAATTTATATTATGAATTTTACAAAATTGTAGCCATTATCAGGCAACTTAACTTTTCTATTATTTGAATTAAACTAACGTATAATCCATACTGACATGCAATACTTATAAATGGAGATTATACGAGTATATAGGCTAAAAGCCGGCGACTACCGGACTTGTAGTATCAAAGCTGAAATGTTTTCTGTACTATAGTAGGTAAGAAGATTTAGATATTATGATATTTAAGTTCGAGGGATTTTGACAGATAACAGGTAATACAGGTACAAAAAGATGTGTAAATAAAACTTTTATATTTTAGACAAAACTCGGATGGCAATGACTGGTTTGCATGACGATATAAATATCGCTTCAACATGGAATGAATAGGTATTTTTTAGGATTACCCAGAACTTGTGGAAGTCGGAAATTACAATCCATGTGTAACAAAATGTTAAAGTGCCTAGTTTAATTCAAATTGGTTTATATGCCATTATTGCATAACTTTTGGGTGTTGAAAAATGATATTACGCCATCGTATATGAAGGTATGCTATTTCTGCTTCTTGTCATTTATACTCTACATAGTTTAAACAATGAATCCTTTATACGCCACATTCCCCTCAATCAACGTATTACGCTAATTCACGACTGCTTTCCAAAGATCTCATCTAAAATTTAAAAGTCCTTTATTTAAATTAATAATGTAATTACACAGGCATGAATAAAAACCTCCAGTCGATTAATTTAGCCTTGGGGTAGTAATCAACGAATGAGGCGCACTGTCTTAAATCTACGTCTTGATGTTTTCGAGCATCGAGTAGGGTAACACTCACCCAAAAAAAAATGATGCCATTTTCAAAATGTGGCCAAATATATCCTTAAGATTACAGTGTAAAATAAATTAAGATTAATTCATTTAAATAACCTTCAAAATAAATAAATATCTCGACTAAGAATGGATTCATCTTGGCAACCCACACAAAAGAAAAGTTTTTGTGCGTAAGAGATACATTTATTTATCATGCAAGATGAGAAACGTGTATATTTTATTTCATATCACAAAACGTGGGCTTTTTTCCAATTTATTGATTACTATTTGTACCCGCGCGGCTTTGCACGCGTAGTTTTTGAGAAACTTTTAGTCATATTTTATCAATTCGTGTATTAACCTTAAGATACAGATACATATCGTGATGCACTTTTTATAGTAATTTTTGATGTGTACAACTTCTCTATGTAAAGTATTTATATGTCCCTTACCGTTAAGACAGCGTTCATAAAAAACGCAGGGCTCGACCATTTTTTCGTTGACTTTAGTTGTAAAATAGGTCATTACCAAAAACCCTTTTATTTTAACGGGATAATATAGAACCTATGTCCACCCTGAAAGTCAATCCTAAATATCGGTGAAAGAATTACTTTCATCCAAACTTACAAATGTTACCTCTTTATATATTAGTATAGATATGAAATTCGCCTTATAATATCAACGTTCCTAATTTCAGAAGTAATTTTCTTTTACATTTTTTCTATAACGTATTTTATTTGACTTAACGTACCGTATTTATTGACTTGTGTTTATTTTTTAGTACCTTTACTCGTACATAGAGACATAAAACGTTTTTTTAACATGTATTAAAATAAATGATCAACTGCGTAAGAACTGTGAATAAATATGGACCGAATTATAAAAAAAAGTATTTCGAATAATAAAATTATATTTTTATGAAAAAAGAACCATTCAGAAACTTCCAGAATATTACGAAACTTCCTTGAACGATCGAAAAATGTGTGGAAGCATTTCTGACACTGGTGCGGATGCAGGACGCGAAACGGCTTGACGAGTTTAAGTTGAAACTGCGATCAGCGAGCGACAAAATATGGCGCGAAGTAGGTGATAACTTTTGGGTGCAAATACCCTAGTCAAGTGTATGTAATAGTGTTGTTTTATGTATGTCAATGTATGAATAGCACATTTTCAATTTTTTCCAATTTTCAAAGCGCAAACGTTTAGCTTGATTTTAAAATAATAAAAAAAACAGTTAAAGTATAAAACAGTAAAAAAATACCAATAACCTAAGAAAACCTTTAAAAAAATTAATGTGATACATATTTCCTTTACTTATCTCTATTAAGAAAAATCTTTTTTTACAGTTAAATACTTAATTTTATTTAATGCTAATGTCTTCATATTGTATTAATAAATAAAGAAGGATGGCCAAAACCGCTGTTAATTTATAAACATTGTGTTCGTGAAGCAGGAAACGTTCAACATTTTTGAATGGTAGTTACTTATAATGGAATAAAAGTGTGCCATTTCTCTTTCAATAGGTGAGCCTTGGAGAGATCTTGGCTCGTGGGCCAAAGTTGCTAGAGTTGCAGAAATTTCCCGAATATTGCGTCTTTTTTCAGAGCAGTATGTACTTTTTTCGTATCGAATCGTTTTCCATTTCCTTTCGCAAATTAAATTTTCCACCATATATTATTTTCTTCGAGGGCTCGGCTCCGAATTAGATAGAGCCAGGAAAGAAAGAGGAAAACACGCTGTTTCTTTAATCTGACGGCTGCCTCGTTGGCGAAACCGGTAATTTATATACCTACACACATGTATAATTTATACAACGTTGGGTGGTTTTGTCCTAATTTGCCTATTCAAAGTAAACAAAAATAACGATACCAATTCTGGGAAAAAATGTCGGAGTTTTTTCGGTGTTTATTACATTTGTTTTCTTTGCATTAATGAGATACAATTGTTTATTTTTATTATCGTAGATATTTTTTATTTTATTTTTTTATTTTTATTTTTTAATTTAAAGACTATCGACAGGTCAGAATGACTCTAATGGATAGTCATTTAGGACAAGGTGATTAGTACAGTTACAGTTTACGATGATACATTGAAATAAAACATTAATACATTATACAATATAAGTATACTACAGTGAGTGATTATAAAATGAACGAAGTTCACATTCTCCGCACGACATAATAGGCATGTAGGCTCCCAGGTCAACTAAGTCTGAAAATGTGTACCCGCGCTTTGTGGCTATAAAATTTTTGTTTAGGTTGATTTCCGAAGAGTCCGTCTTACACGCTCAAACTATTTTCGGTCAGGAGCGATATAATTTCTCTCTTAAACTGAGGTTGTGTCATGTGAAATATGTCAATGTTGGGGTTACATGACGTTACCTCGTTGTACTGATTTAGCATTCTAGCTAGAGGAGAGAAATAACCTATGTTGGTGTTGTAGACCTTTGTGTGGAATAGTGTTTGGGATCTCAGAGACCGGGCAGGTATATTAATATCTATTTGCGAGAGTTTTGAGGGCGAGTCTAGTTTGTTGTTTACTATTTTGTGGAGAGTCATAAGGTCTGTGATTTTTCGTCTTTTTTCTAATGAGATTATATTATCACTATTTCTTCATCCGTTCTGTGTTTATTGCATTTACATCGTATAATTCAGATACAAATTGCAATATTTTTGATGTTCTTAGCAATGTATCGTAATTATCATCACCATCATTATTTCATCAGTTCTGTGTTTATTACAAGTGTTTGCTTTGTATAATTGAGTAACAAATTGTTATCGTTAACATCATGATCATAATAATCATGACCGCCATTCCTTCATCAGTTCTGTGTTTATTATATTTATTTGCTTTGTTATCAAAATCATGATCATACATATAAAAATCATCACCATCATCTTTATCAGTCCTGCTTTTTTAATGACACTTCTTCACTATGTATTGTTCATTTAAATATAAATGGATATTGTAATGTATCTCGATGGGAGTGTGCGCGAGCGGGATATAAGATTCGAAAATGTGACCGCGTGAATTTACGGGGCGGCGGGCATTCCAGATTGTAGGCTTTCAGAGGAAAGACGCACTCCCACGATTGATTACCGCACAATATTATTTTATATTAAAGTGATTCCTGAATAAACGTGTATATTGATTCCGGCGATTGAATTACAAGTCCCGGATATCCATAGCAGAGACGGTAGAAGCTTTACGTTTGGCATAGCTGGACAAGACTATCAAAGTTATTATGAACACCATGATCACAGTAATCAACTTCGTCATGTTTTTGTATAATTAAGTTACAAATATCGAACTACATAGTCAGCCTCGTGGAAGACGACCCAAAATATGGAAGGACAACTGGGAATCTAGCACACAGGAGGCGCTATCCTCTGAAGAACACACTGCAAAGGTATATTTAAAGGAAAAAGAAGATTCACAAATTGTTGGGGTAAATTCCTTAATATTGCACTCGGTTCTGGGCTTTCTGCTGGGAAGTTTGAACAAGAAAATTTTCTAGATAAGTCAAATTATCACTTAACAGTTTCTCCCGGTTTTTTGCTATTCTGCTGGCCGGCTGTAAACTTTTATAACTCGTAATAAAATACATGCACAAAATATATTTGATTAAATTTGTGTCTGAAACGTAAAAATTTTGAACTGTCCATTTCGGCGACCTGTAATTTTGACACTATACAGAAAACTAAGTATTCATAGATATCTACTTGACTTGATTTAATTGTAATCAGAGTACCGGGTCACTAATTTTTTTCTAAAGAAAAACATTATATTAAATAAAAAAATAATCTTTTTTAATTATAGTATTGTCACGGGAGTACAATAGCAACGGCGGGTACGAGTCTGGAATCAACTGGTCTGTTCTCGCACTCACTAGAAATGTAGTTAAGTTACTGAAAATGTGGAAAAACTAGTCAAACACTCTAGAATATTCGGCAAACTAACATGTTTTGTAAAAAAAAGGCAAGCGAGCACGCGCACGAACGACTTATTATTGTTTCGACAGCGCGACATAGAAGTCTACTATGGAACATTAAAACGGTACTACGGTTCAGTGTGGCCAGAGTGACAATGACTGCGAAAGAGCGAATTATAATCGGTCAGTAAAGAAGTACCCCAGTGCCTACTTGCGAGCATAATATTCTCAATAGTGACATGAATTAGTGCGAAGATGTGTGGAATATTTTTTTAGTGAAATAGTTGGAATTAAAGAACGGTGCTCCGATAAAAGTCACGTCCTGTGACTTTGTGTGACAAATAAAACTTCATGTGACCGTATTTTATATAAATGTGGGATATAGCTATCTCCTATAAAACCTCGATTCTTTCAGTTGAAACTCACTACACGTAAAGCTACTACTATATACATATCTAGAGCAAAATACTAAAAGAGATAACAAATAAAACCATATATTAATACAAGAAACAACTATCTGAATGGCATTTAGGATTAAAAAACACAATAAACATTATAAAAAAAATTACAATGCTATAACGGAACACATACATTGAAAAATAGTTGAACAGATAACCTACGTAACTCATATTGTAAGAAACGATGGCAACTTATTACAGAACAGGTACTTGAAAGCTTACAACAAACTGTCTCCTTTCTATCTTATTATTATACTTATACTTATCTTACTAAATATTATATATACTTAATTTGAGCAACATAAAAAGCTTATCGTATGTAAAATTGTTTCTTTAAATATATGATAAACTTTCTTCAGCAGACAAAATTAAATCAATCCGCTAAATATATAAATTTTACGTTTAAAAAAAGTAACCCATAAAAACCAAGTTTTTACAATACTCCCTTTCTCATTTTCGGGTTTCGTGTCTACCATATGCGTCGGAATCTCCATACAACTTACTGAGTTGTATGAAAAAAACATTAAAATTTTGAAAAATCCAAAGTTATATTATAATTATTATATTTTTTAACGAAAATTTGATATATCTTTTTAATTGTCGCCACGAGTCTACTTGCAAAGTTTCAGCTCGATTGGATTAAGGGAAAGGGTTAAAAATCGATCCAAAGCATGAAAACTAGACAAACTAGCCACGAGTTACAAGAAAGGAAGTAAAAAGGCATTGGTGGAAAAAATAATCTTCAGTATACCGCTAAAATTTTATAATGAATGTGCTTAAAAGGTTGAGAACCACTGACGTCGAGCAAAACAGGCTCTATTTTATCTCATCCAGTGTCTTGTAAATTATAAATTATCTCGATAAGCTCCCTGTTGAGCTGGCCCGAAACGCACGCAATACATAAGAATCATCTCTTAAAAATAAATATATCTGATCCGAATATTTGGCAACACTGCTCTGCGCATTCTTGTTCTAACAATGTTAGCGTAGCATATAATAAGTACATTTCAGTATTTCGGTACAAACGGGTGTTCTGCCACGTCCACGTTGCCTTTATCTTACAAGCCTACCCCCATACGTACCAGAGGGGGCCAAAAAAAATATGCACACTTTGACAGTTGTTGTCTGTGGACTTTTCCGAGACTAAATCGACAAAGGGCAATGATATAATATGGTGTGATGTTATCATAGAACACGTATTTGAATTAACAACACAAAGTTTTAATTTAATAACTTTATGGTGACATATTTAACAATTAAATAAAACACGACTTAGCGTACACCACTAAATATTTATTTATTCAATATGCATAAAAAAACTCTTGGTAGTCCTCAGGATACAACATATGAGAAAGGAACTTCGTTCCCGTAACATGTAGAGTTGTTTTATTCATATTGAATAAATAAATATTTAGTGGTGTACACCAAGTAGTGTACACCACTAAATTTTATTTTATTTGGGATTCAAACACTTTGTATAAGAAAACTAGAAAATAGTTTATTTATTGACTTAAATATTTTTTATTATTTTATTTATTTCAAGACTCTAACAACTGAGTAAAAAATATATATTAAAAAAATGCCATACTAGTATCAAACTCAGCCTACTATTCCGAAAACAAGTGTCTTGGGCCTGCTCTAACAACATGCATATATAATATATATTTAGTGTATCAATGCAGCGTGACCATGGACGAATATGTGAATAAATAATTGATTTAATGTGCTCTAAGAGTTCATGTCGTCAAGAAAATGGATGTTGTGTAGGAGTGACTGCTTAAATGATGATATGGTATCTGTAAGAATATCAGCATCTTTTTTTGAATACATGAGCAGGCAATTTTTGCATACATACTATTGCAATTGCGCATTTATTAGTATTTTTCAATTTCTTCCAATTGAAATAGATTTTCGAAAAACAAGAATAACAAAAAAAGCTCCATGATAACGAGACGAGTTGAAGATGGGTAGAATTTGGAAAAGATAAGATTGCTCTGGTCTGCTTCTGAAGATAGTCATGCCCTGTGATGATGTGATATCTATCAAAGAAACAACTGATATAAAATACTTGGGAATAATTATAGATAATAAATTAAACTTTTTCAATGATACGACGATCCGACGAAAGCAAACAATAATTATTTAACAAAAAAAAAATAGCTAAACGAATTTCACTCTTGTGAAAATTGGAAGATATATTAAAACAAAATCATGTAAAAATATATATAACGCAATAATAGTCCCCCAATTAATTAATAGTAATTTTGAAAAAATTAACAATACTCTAAAATAAACCATTAAGAATTATACTAAAAAGAAATCGATACTTAAGAATCAAAGTGATGTTAGAAAGCTTATACATAATGACATTTAGAAAAATAATTAAATTTAACGTACCTCCATTTATATACAAAATTATTAATGGATCGAACAATACCTTTGAGTTATTAAGAAAAATAAAAAAAAAAACAAAATGAACGTGATCATTGTACAAGAAAAAAGGATGAAATAAAAGATCTTTCTTCTTTCTTCTTTCTTTGGGAAAAAAGAAAAAAAAGCATACTTCTATAATGCACAGTGGGATGAAATTATATGTGAAATGACCAGGGGATACTAGGGATGAAATCAATATAACGACTTTTAAGAAAAAATACGTGACACTTACTTTTGATTAAAAATTTAATAGACTTATCTCATAGGCTGTCTATACATGGAAATATAAAAATTATTGTATTGCCTACTTTAGGAATAAAAAAAATATATCTATTTTTATTTAGTCCTTCAATTGATTCAGAAACATTGTATATTGACATTTAAAAAAAATATTGATTCAACTATTTGTACATATCTACTTCTTTTATTTGATTAATTACACCAAAATGTTTCAGAAAAATCTTTCCATCGTCAGAGTGTTGTATAACTGTTAAAATATCTTTTGTTTCTTGTTTGCCCTAATTACTTGAAAATTTATTTTTAAATATTATTACTGAAGTTCTTGATTACTCTCAATCAATGGAAATTTTTTTAGAATTGGGCTATTAGTTAAATTTATTTGATTATTAAAAATATTTTGTTTACTATTACATGCTTGACTAATTTCTAATGATTCTAAATTATTCAATTTCAGACCAAAATTAATGTATTTATGTAATTTAATTAATTAATTGAATTTAATAAATACTGACGATGGAGAGGTTTTTCTGAAACATGTTGGTGTAATTAATCAAATGAAAGATGTAGATATATACAAATAATACAATTAATATTTTTATAAATACATCTTTGCAAAATTGATTCTACAGCCTAATTGACTGCACTTTGAATATGTAGTAACCACTTTGGGCACTTTTGTAGTTGTAGAAGCTAGAACTGTCTTTAACGCATCCCCTGATATCTGTATAAATTTAATGTCATAAATGTAATGCAGGTTTTCTTTTGTTGAAGTGTGTGTACATTTTTTGGCCCCCTCTGTGTATAGGTATTGGTTGACGTCTCAAACGGAACACGTCCAGAAAAAGGTTTAACACCGTGTTCAGTGCACCCCCGCTGACCAAAGTTGCTGACGCGAAAACGGTGCAGAAGTACGGAGGGGTAACTTTGGCGAACAAATAAATGTACGAGCCTGACAGCGGGGGAAGACGTTGCACTGCGATATGACAACTCTGTATCGGAAATAGTGTTAACACCTTTGAACGCGGAAATATATTTTTATTTTATAATTTATTACTGTAAAATATAAAAAATACATTATTCTTAATATTTCCATCAATTATTTATTTATTTATATTTATTCGGAAAACCAACAGCTAACAATAATTAAGTAAATAAGAAGAATGTGAAACATAAAAGCCAATTACAGGTTTTCACTGGTAGTGATATATGATATAGTATATTGATGAAACTATATACAAATGAGTTAATAGAAAATAATAATATATATTTTATTTGAAATATGGATCGGAAAGCAATCGTCGCACATGAGTAGGGTAATTTTGAAATAAGTCTAAATTTAACTTTTCTGTGAGTGCATTGAATTTGTTGCAATTTCGCCACAAATATGAGTTTTGCCTGTAATTAGTAGAAACAAGAGGAGTAAAAAGAAGAGGGTTGGTTTTTAGAACTTTAGGAGGAATATTGATCAAGAGCTTGGATCATGATAATTATTTGTTTATAATAATAATTATTCCAAATTCCTCATCCTTGCACCACGAGGATAGTGAACATGTTTTGTGCGGTCGCCTCGCCGCGCCGAAAATAATGCAAAACCGGGTAGCGAATGTGCAGGGCCGGTATGGGAGCTTTTGCTCATAAAACGGCCCTGAGTATGCGGCGGGTACCTCTTCATTAATTATTAATTCAAAGAAAACATATTATTCGAATGCATTTGGATATAAATAATAAATAGACTAGCTAATTTAGCTAGTAGCTTAGGTTAGCTAGCAATTAAGCGTGTTTACGTGCTTGTTGGTCTAGTGGTTATGACTCTCTCCAAGTAAATCATCTCCAGTCAAATCAGTCAGTCATTGGTTCGAGACTCATTCCGGGAGACTAGCACGTTAGCCCTATTTTTATAGAACAATTGTTTAATTTCGTTTAAAAACAGTAAGAATATTGATACGGCTATTTCGCTAACCTCTTATCAGTATTCAAAATGTTTAATTAATCATTCATTTACGTGTGCATATTTCTGGTGGGAAAATACTTGCCTGTGGTCGAATGCCCGTGGCCTAAAAAAATTTCATAGAGGGTAAAATTAAGAAAATATAATTCTTCTAACAATGCAAAATTATTTTGTGGTTACATAATAATAATTAATTATCCTGACAAAGGGGCATGGGCTCTGAAACATGTTGATTTTTTTCAATAAAAAAGTGGTTTAAACAAAGTTTATTTCTATAAAATATATATATATATACAGTAGAGACTCGATTATCCGGACCTCGGTTATACAGATTCGCGATTATCCGGATGGTCAACTGCGATCATTACTCTGCTGCGTTGCATCATGTCACGTCAGAGCTTAAAAATGCCAAAGAGTAAGAAAGCGGTGTTATTTTTTAAAGATAAAATAAATATTATTGACTCATTAAAAAAGAAGAAACCGGTCGTTGTTGAGAAATTGTTTACGTCAAGTGACAATTAACAAATATTTAAACCAACCCTATGTGCTTTTTCATGATTATGGTTGCAATATTTTAGTAATTAAAGAAAATGTGTACAAAAATTTATGTCTAATCAATATATATATATAAAAAGAAACCCGTGTTTCCCTATCCGCCAAGTTTTCTTCACAACCAGATACTACCACCCCCTGGTGGTTATAGTGGTGGATAGCCCTTAGTGTCCCATTTAAAATGTCCCAGTTTGGTGGGGGTGGCTGAGCGTGGGTGGGAGTGGGTGACGAAAATTGGCTTTCTAACACATTGTTTTGTTATGGGAAGGCCGCAAATACTTCAGATTGTTCCAGAATGTGTCGGTAAGACTAGAAGGTTCCGGAAAAATCCGCTCTAGAAAGTTCTGGAAGGAGAACGTTCTAGAAAATTCTCAAAAGTTCTATAAGGCTCCAAACTAAGAGGTGAGTCGAGAAGGTTCCAGAACGTTTGATAAAGGTCTATAAAATTCCGGTGGCGGAGTGTGTCTGTGATTCTATAAGGTTCCAGACTGTTCGATAAAGTTCAAGAATGTTCTGGATGGACAACGTTCTAGAAGATTCACGAAAGTTCTATAACCTTCCAAACAGTTTGGCAGAGTGCGTCTGTGAGTCTAGAAGGTTCCAGAATGTTCGATAAAGCTCTAGGAAGTTCTGAAAGAAGAACGTTCTAGAAGATTATTTAAAGTTCTATAAGGTTCCTAAGTGAGTAGCGGAGTGTCGGTGTGTCCAGAAGGTTCCAGAACGTTCATAAAGGTTTTCGAATGCTTTACAAGTTTCTGGAAGCAGAAAGTTCAAGAACATTCTATAAGGTTCCAAACTGAATGGCGGTGTCAACACAATTCTATGCTTACCGAATTATGGTCCCGAGCGAAGCCGGGCCAACCAGCTAGCTTAATAAACATTGATTTTGGTTAATGAATTTAATTCGTTTTTGTTGTTTTCATATTTTTTTAATAAACACCTATAATTATGTGTACGCGGTCGAGGTAAGTTATCTTTCTAGAATTAATAATTCATATATAAAATATGCCTTTCTTCATACATTCAGCTATCCGGATTTCCGATTATCCTAGCGCCGTATGACAACAATTAGTCCGGTTAATCGCGTCTCTTCTATATCACCAATTATATACCGCAATAATAGACCGATTATTTAATGAGTTTATTACCTGGGATGAAAGAGTTTACTTTTTGAAGTTTGTTAGAGTTGTTTGTTGCTGTCGGAAGTTCCTGTTGATGGGAAGTTTCGGGTTGGAACTCGCCGCGGGCAACTTTCAGGATGTTTTTGTCTGCTCATTTCAACAGATTTTTGGACGTCAAAGATAGACTAATACGGTTGCGTGCCAAAGGCACAAGATTTAAGATTATTTTCGAAACTCTACGAAAATCGATTGCTGTTGACAATTTTGATTTCACTCTTTTTCAGTTCACGTATTAGGAGTTTACGACAAAACAAGTCTTATTTATTTGAAAAATGATCTTGTATAAATAATGAAATTCATTCACAAGTTATATAACTACGTTGCAAGCAAAAAATAGAATATAAAAATATTTTGATCAACTTAAAGGAATGAATGAGGAGAGTAACAAAGATATTGATGCGGGATCATGGGGATAGGAGACAAACAAAAAACTCAAATTAACTTGAGTTTTTTTATGAGACCTTTAAAATACATTAAAATAAACCCTCATAATTAATTAAAATTCTCTCTTTACTATATTCATTTTAAACTGTTTGCTTATTGTTAGTTTGTTTTTAGTTTAGTTTGTTTCCCACATTAATGCATTAAGTATCGTATATTATGTAACTTTTCTTCTGCTTATATATATTTATGTACTATTTACCTCACTTTACTTTGTGCATTAATTATCTCATATTATGTAACTTTTTTTCTTCTTATATATATTTATGTTCTATTTACTTTATTTTACTTTATGCATTAATTATTATCTCACATTATGTAACTTTTTTTCTTCTTATATATATTTATGTGCTATTTACTTTACTTTACTTTATGCATTAGTTATTATCACATATTATATATAAAAGTGTAACTCCCTCTCCAGACACAAGAGTTAGTCTCTTTTTGGAGAGGTACAATGATAAAAAAATTATGTACCTAAATTTTTTTATGTATCAAATATGTAAATATATAAGATTTGTATTTAAAAAAATTACACACAAAAAGTGACTATACATAAACTTATCTGTAGCACTATTCCTTAATTTCGCACTAGTCACTCGACAATCTTCCAGTTACCTTTGGACACTATATTCGCTTTCTAGAATATTCTCTCTTCTGTGGAACATTTAATTGCGCTTTCTCTTTCGCACTGACGTACGTACCTCACTTGCGTCGTTGTTTATGGTCAATCCGCACGGGGTTTTCCTCATCTATGGTTTCATTGCGGCTATCACACATAACCGAGCTCATCGTAATGCTGCTGCGTATTTAAAAAGTCCCGATGTTCTTGGAACTTCCGGCATAATTGATTTGGCATTAGCGTTGTAGAGATTATTCTTGATAATCATTCAATTAGATAGGAACATTCACATTCACTAACACTACTCCTCCTCGCTCGATTTTCCCGTTACAAGCACATTTACGCCAGAAATTTCGGATCATTTCGTCAGAACTGAATTAATTATTTGTATTTCCAGCAAATCAATGTAAAAAGTTTTATTGGAATGGATTCAGTTCAATACTTCAAGTGTCGGTGAGAGAAGTAGAGTTAACACAGGTTCGCGGTGGTGGAGACAAATGTAACAAAGTCACCAGACACGAATTTACATAGAGTTTTATTCTATAGTTCACACAATTTCTCTCCAACCACTCACCTGTGGAAAACACTTTATGCTCGTCTTTCATTAATATTTGCACGTTTGAGATCACTTCACTGTTGAACGCCCGGTAGGTACTCTCGTAATGCATTTTGCTGGCCACATTGAGCTGCCGCTTGTCGCTTTTACAATTATTTCTGGTTTCACTTCTGTGGCATCGCCGAAATTTTGCTAGAAACTGTTTTATACTGTAGATTTTCTAGAAGCTTCTGATTTATTCTAGACACTGCCAGCACTTTCTAATTCACTGTAAAACGTGCAGAAATATTCGAGTTTAAGCAAATATTTATTTCTAACGTTTTGTGAAAATAGTTTACTTTCCCATCCAATTTTACGATAACACAACATTTCAGAATGGGGTGACGATTTTTCATAAAATGATTGTACCTGGATTTTCGACAAGTTGCGAAGTATTTTGAAATCCTTTAAGCTTGAGAGCTTTGAGATCAAGGATCCGTGTTTACGAGGTCTGTATCCAATATAAAGTGAGATCCATTTTAAAAAGCGCCCCTTGTTCCCAGGACAAATGATACTTTCAGGGAATTTCTCTACGTTATTTTTACAACTTGTCATAAATTGGAGCAATGGACCACCGGAGAGCGTACGAACTGTCCATTTTCGGGCAAAAAATATTGCAAGGAAAAAGTAACACTTTTGTACTATTTTTATTTCGCCGTACCTCCTCGTATAAGTGTGAAGTAATATTTTCTTTTTATTCTTGAATATACAGAAGGACACTGTTTCGTGCCATTTCAAAAACAATATATCTTTCGTTTTTATGTATTTTATTATGTAAGGACATAGAATACCTTTATATTTTAGTATCAAATAAACATTTAAGGACATTGTTGTCCTCGCGAGATACAGCATTTAAATTTTAGATCTCTGCAGTAATAAATATGAAGTGAATTTAAATCACATGATTTTAATTTTGATTTTTTTTATTCTATTTTTCCCATTCATTCAAAATTCAAGATTGAAATAATTTTTACTTAAATCAAATTATGAGTAAAATCGTCTAAAATTTATGTTTCCTGATGGCAAATGTAACATTATTATACTGGACTAATACTATATATTTATAAATATAATTTCATATTTTCGCCCATCCTTCGAACTGTATATTCAATATATCGCGTTTCTAAACCTTTTAAAAAAAATTGTTTTTAAGGTAAGAATGTCATATGTTTCTACTATGAAAAGCGTGAGTCCTAAGGCTATATAAAATAAAATAATCTTTGTGTGTCTTTCCATTATTTAAAAAAAATGAAAATTGATACATTTGCATTTGATACACTTGCCATTAAATTGAGTACCTTTAAAAAACCCTTTAAAACATGATTTTTTGTAAATAAGAAATATGAAAACAATAATGATATTTTGTCATGTGATATGCGAAAGTATCAATTCTAATAATTACAGTAGGTACTATCTGATTCACTGAAACAAAAAAAATTAAACCTCATTACATCAAAATACATGCTCGTATATTGGATCGGTGACAGTCTTGAAAACTCAGAGTGCGATATGTTTATTCAATTTCGCATGGCAACATAAATTCACGTGACAGAAAATAGACAAGATGACATTACTGATAAGTTTTCACTGTTTTACAATATGGATTATGTCAGATTACTAACTTATTTGTACAATAAAAATTATTACATCTTTTATGTATTATGGTGAAGCGTTTCTCGTGTATGTACTTTCTTGTATTCACACCACATCATTAGTGATGGGTCCACTCTGTACTAACTACTACAATGTAGTACTACATTATATTGAAGTGTACATTTCACAACATCTGTAGTGTAGTGCACACTACAAAGTTATTGAAAGTACATTCTTAAAATAGTACACTTCATTTTAAAGCTAACACTACAAAGTACACACACTTCAAAGTTATTGAAAGTACATACTTCAAATAGTACATTTTTTATGGGAAGTCGATGTACATAAATGAAGAAATTTTTGTTTGGAAATCGTAATAACCCTCCCCCCCCACAATGGTTTGAAAAATTTTGGGATCGAATGAAGAAATCTCCGGAAACTGAAACAACCCCCCCCCCCATGGTTTTGAAAATTTTCTAGTAGCACACTTTTAAAGAAGCGCTTCTTGTAGTTCATTACAATTTTGTAGTACTACAATTAGTTCACTTCATTAGTACTACAATTAGTTCACTTCATTATTACTACAACTTCGTAGTACTACAATTAATTCACTTCATGTAGTTTTTACTACAAATGTAGTGTACACTTTGTAGTCTTCAAACTGGTGAACGTGTGTGTGTTGTAGTCTTCATTTTGAAATATAGTTTTCCCTTCGCTACAAACCATTACTTAAATTTCTTTTCTCACTGTTAAGCCCCGTTGAATATGTTGCCAGCACAATTAAAAGACTGAAGAATACAGACGGTTTGTCATCAGCTTTATTAATTATTCTGATTAAAATCATTACAATGCTTCAAACACAATACTACCTCCATATAAATAATACTCTAGTACTTTTTAATTAAATACTATTGAAAGTGTAAGTAACAATTTTATGGAACATAATCAATACGTAAATATATTGTATTTTAAATTACAATAATTAAATATTGAGGATGTATCAGAGCTAGTCCACACTACTTTACAGGTAGATTTCTGCCTTGATTATGAGTCAAAAATGTTCAAGTAACCATGATATCAATAGTTATGGAATTTTATATTTAATGGAATTTTATGCCTATATTATGTTTTAAATTTTTATTTTTAATTTTAATTTTTTATTTTTATACTCATATTTTATGATACACTTCATGATACTTTCACTGCTTATACCTTTTATTGCTTTTTATACATGTACTTTATATTCATATATTTTATAGATTACTGCTTATTTACGATATTGTTTAATCTATATAGTTTTTGATTTTATGCATTAATTTTTTATGTAAAAGCCTGTAATGGGCGTAAAAAGTAAATAAATCAATAAATAAATATTGATTACAAGATTTTTATTCATTTCAATAAAAGTTAAATTTTTATTTCAATGAAAGTTTTTTAATTGGAATTGGAAGGATTTTTATTTATTTATTTATTTATTTATTTATTTATTTATTTATGGGAAACTAACAGTACATATAAAGAGATTATACATGATTATTGAACAGTATAGAGACCATCTTACAAGTTTCCACAGAATTAACCTGTTGTGTTTTAACATAAAGCAACAATAACTTGAGTTATAGAATAAAAAACAAAAAAAGTGAAAGTTTTAAGTTATGGACAAACTATGGGAGTCAAAGAATTAGAGGTAAAAGGAGAATAAGGAATGGATAGGAAAGGACAAATCTACTTAGTAAAAAGGACAAGAGATAAGAATAAAAAGAAGTGCAAAAGATATATGTATAGCATAAAGATATCTGATCAATACATCTGCATATATATATATATATATATATATACGAGGTCTGGGCAAAAAAAAATAAATTGTTAATTAAAGAAAGATACAAGATAAAAAATTACATATACTATTATTATATTATTTGACGTATGATTATGATAAAAGGGAATGAATTTTTCATATTAGATATAAGTTCTTGTAATGATAGTCCAACGTTTCGCAAAAAATAAGAAATATTGAAAAAAAATGCAAACTTCGATATCGCATATCTCCTTAACTATTTTTTAAATAGAGATGCGAATACAAAATGCATGTTGCATCTATATTCTTACTATTTTTAAAATAAGCTAAACACTTGTGCTATGAAAATAGGACTAACTTGCTGGTTTCCTAGAATGTGGTTCGAACCACCAACCACCAGATCAAAAGGCGAGCGTCACGACCACTACAACACACTATTGCTATTAGGTCATGGTTACTTGAACATTTTTGACTTAAAATTGCAGGAATCCACCTGTAAAGTATTGTGGACTAGCTCTGTTATACTCTGTATATTTTCAAGTAAAAGCCGCTTACACAAATTGTGAACATAATTATTATTTATAATTATTTATGTTTAAAAATATAATAAAATGAACCAACGTTACGGGTCTGCAGTGCACATTTTCGACCCTTCGCAAATTATAATATTATAATACATTTTTCTATACAATCCTCCCTGCTGTCAAAGAGACAAGACAATTGAACAGGGGTTGTGAAATGAGGTAATAGGAGCGCCAGCAGGCTTTCACGGCCGGCGGATGATAATTACATTTCTTCTGCATTATTCGACCGAGGGTCAGTTTTTGCCGTGGCTAATGTTTGGAACCACATTGACCCGAAAAAGCGGCTACGACAAAAACGACCAGGGCAGAATACCCCAGAAATAAAAGAAAATCTATTTTACAGGTGTTTACAAACACACGTAGCGGACTCGATGAAAATTCGTGGTGTTAAAAATCTTCTATTCTTAAAAAAAATGACATTTTTGAAATAGCATCGTATGTGTTCTATCAGCTTCTTCGTTTTCTTCTCTGAAATTGAACTGTTGTTAATTATGGCCCAACTCAAAATTAATTGTTATTTGTTTATAATAGAACGCATCATAAAACTTTGAGGCGTATCTTTGGACTGGTAGAACCAGTCCTAAACATTTTGTAGAAAGAATTCAACCTTTATACGCGTTTCTTCGTAAAAAAGATTTTTTCTTATAATTACATAAAAACCACAAAGAATATCTTAACAATGAACCATTTTCAAAAAAATTTATAAAATTAATAAAATACTTGTACTGTTTATGTAGATTAAAATTTTTAGAAGCCATTTTCTCAATTTCATATTTTTTCTGCATAACTCCGTACTTGGCGGCCCTCATAGCACAGTAGGTATGAGACTGGCTTCTCACTCCAGGGATTCCGGATTTGATACCCGGTGAGGTCACAATTAATCTATATAATCTACTCAAGCCTTCACGTTTTATGATGTGTTTCATTTCTGTAATTGGGCCTCTTAATCTGTTGACAGGTAAAAAAAGGAAGGCTAAAAAATGTAAAAAAAACAATTCTGTTGAAACTAGTACCAAGTTAAATAATATCTCTAAAAAATTATGTGCGTATTACAAAAAGTTAGTAAAATAACTGCTGCCATATAATCATTTTCAAACACGACACACTGTATTCTCGTCAATTGCAATGTGGCGGTTTTGTTTCTATATTCCTTAATTAAGGTCTTCCGGTAGGATGTAGCTCGTGGTATGATTGACAAATCGCGTACAGCGGGCAGGATCGTTTAAAGCCAGCCAGGACCCACTGCTGGTGTCAGGATGATTATATGAAATGAACGCTCCGCCGATTCCGGCCCGAGTTTTCCTGCCGGCACGTGTGCAAGTGACATCTATAGTTGAAACCGAAAATGAATAGGGACTTCCCCTCCTTAAATGAAAGCCTTATTATTCTGACTAAGACCAGTATACATATATTACCGAAGTTGTTCTACCAACTAATTTAGGGAGACGTCTGTTGAAAAATTATCATTTATTTAGCTCAATTATTTTTTATTTTGCTTTCTTATGAAAATTAACAGTTCACTGTTTGAAACGTATTCGATATTAGAAATTTGAAAAGAAAATAATTTAAAACAATTTTGTTTGTTCTCTAAATAACTTTGGAAAGATAGAATTTTTAAACATTTTTCTAATTGATTATATAGTTTATTTTAATATAATTGTCAATTAAAGCAATAGTTTACTCGCACATTAAAATGTAGCAACGTGAAATTATACCAGCTACTTCTAAAAATAATGTAGTAAATATTATATAAAGTAAAATATGAAATACGTGACAGCCATTTATATTAAATTTTTTAGCTGACAACGGTAAACATTATATAAGGACAGACATATTTCTTGTATGTGTGTCTATTTTCGTTCAGGATTATTTATGTCGTGATTTAACAATTTTACAACATAAATAGTTACGAAGTTATAAAAATAAACTAATTTCTGAGCAGACATCAATTTTTGTTTTATAGTGTGTTGTAATTTCGGTGTGATCATTATTTATTTTATAAAATGTACTCATTTTGAAACTCATCATTGTTGATGTTATGCCATATACTATTTTCGGCGAAATATAACGTTTATATAAATTATAGAAGTCTCACAGAGACGAAGCTAAGCTATATTATCTACACCATGCACCGTTCACCAATTTCATCGTACAAACTTTCACACATTATCAATTTTTTTAAGTTCTATGTATTATGTTCAAACCTGAAAATCTTTCATTTATTTGAATATATTATTATAGAGACATCTGTAGTCTTTTCTTATGAACTATAATAACTATGTAATATAACATTGTGACTTTGTAAAATCAGTAATATCGGCGTCCGTCTTCCAAGCTACGGGGCCTGCTCACTGTTGTTTCATTTTATTAGCGTATTTAACAACTATTGTCTCATCCAATCGATAGTTTTTTATTGTTATTTCAGATAATAACAATAAACCAAAAATGCGAGACACAATAGGAAAACCCTTACCTAGCAGTCGATAGAAATCGGCTGAAAATAATGATTATGACTAATTTTAGCGTAGATATCATTGTAGATTTTATGAACTAATTTAGGTTTGGAACATCGTTGTTTATGTGAGCTGTACTAAAAGTAGGTAGGTGAAGTAGAACTAATTGTAATGTGAACATAATTGTTGATTTGTTTATTTCCTGATTTTTTTATATTACAAATAACACAATTACAAATAAACTTTTTTCATTAGCCTATAACTAGGTTAAGCCTGTTTTGGGGCAGTTATAATTAACAATTCAATATTTTAATAATATAATAAAATACTATATGAAACAATAGAAATACATAAAAGAAAATGAATTTAAAAGATAGGATCAAATTATACAATATGGTAAAAAGAGTTACAATACAGAAGAGTAAACCTTTATCTCTAGCAGTCGATTGAAATCGGCTGAAAATGATAATGTTGACTAATTTAGCAACGTGGACATAATTTTTGATTTGTTTATTTTCCGATTTTTCTTTATATTACAAATAACACAATTACAAATAAACTTTTTCATTAGCCAATTACTAGGTTAAGCCTATTCTGGGGCAGGAGTTATAATTAACAATTCAATATTTTAATACTATATAAAACAAAAGAAAAGAAAATTAATTTAAAAGATAGGATCAAATTATATAATATGGCAAAAAGAGTTATAATACAAAATAGTAAAAAATATAAAATATTTTATCATGAGTGTATCACCTCCTCCACCATTTAATAATCTAAAATGTACCAAAAATTTTCGCGAATATTTTAGTTGATTTCATGAAATATTCTAAGACGGGCACATTTTCATTTTGAATTGACCGTATTTACATTACTCCCTGAGGCATTTTAAAAAAAGCTCTGATTTTTGATTTGGGGTAAATGAAAATCGGCGAACCGCGAACACCCTCAGGAGGTTTCGCCGCAAACCATTACCATATTTAAAAACTTAAGGCTGCTTTCTTTCTGTTGGAAGTTTTCCATATTCAATTACTGTCGGATTTTCAGAAGACCTATAAGGTTTTATGAAGGTTGGTCGAACTTTAATCTTATGCATGGGATATCGGGGTGGTTTTATCAAAATGTGTTTGGGCTTCTTTTATAAACTTTAAATATAATATTTTTTAATACGCGAAAACTTTGCCTTGCCTTTTATATGACCCCTTACTCTAGCTCTAATAAAAATTTCTAATAAAAAAATTCTCTTTTTATTAGAAAATTGTTTAAAAGTGGATAGTGACATAACGACTACGTAACACATGTGGCAATTTTGCAACCGAAACCAATTCCACGACCACTGTGATCTCTCATCTCTCCCTAAACAAACTGTTGACTCGTTATCGCTGAAAAGAATAATAAATTCGAGGATATATCAGAAGGCGATGACCGAGAAAAAAAGAAGATCAAATGTATTAACATCGTTGTGGCATAAGTTATGTCTCCGCCGTCAGATCGGGCGGACCTCCACTGCACGCTCAGGCTTTCTTTCTTATCTTTTTGTTTCATTTTACTTGTATAGCAAAACACAAATTGAACCATATGTTACAGCACCTTAACTTGTACCCAGAGCTTCTCTTCGGTGAGAAATCGACACCTACTCGCAAACATTTTTTCACTCCACGGACGAAAAAACCTTCTCATAGGTGTATAGACTCGCCTCTACCGTGTGTGAATGATAGGTATGTCGAGGTTTGAGTATGATTTGAGTCGTTGATATAAAAAACGGGTTTTGTTACATGATCAATTTTCTTTGTTTTATATTTTTCAGTAAAGAAGGCCATGTATAAAGTTTATATGGACTGAATGAAATAAATATTATAGTTCTTACTATATTGAAAAAATACAGAAGTCCAAACATTGACGCCCTTTTTGTGAAATCTGAATAATGTTACTTGGCTCACGTTTGATATCGGCTACAGAGACAGAGTTGTATTTTAATATTGCAAGTTATAAGGCAGAAAGCTACTTGCAGATCCTTACTGAATCTATTCGTTTTAGTCATAGGATTATTTTCTGTATTTGTGCACTAACTTAATAACTAACTAACTAATCTATCAACACGCCGATTTTCCATCAGGGTAGGCAGAAAGAATGGAGCGCCATCATTTTTTGTCCTGACATAACTTTCTCTACATTCTCTATATCTTCACAAGCTCGACGACTGCTGAGGCTTCTTACAGGATCATCTTCCAGCATCTGATTAAGTGTTTTGCGGCCGCAGTATTCTTCAGGCGTCGTCAACACTTTAAGTCATATATCTTTTTCACCATTCTTTCCTCATACATTCGCGCAACGTGACCAAGGCGACTCTTTTTTAATTTTCATTCATTCACTACATGTTAAGACCAGCTTTATTTATTATTTCCTAATTTATTCATTCCCCTTACTCTATCATAAATGGATTTGACACACGTAAGCCAAAGTAATCTAATTGAAATGTAATGTATATAGGTATTATACTAGCCGTAAGTGTATTATGACATGAACTTGAAGCATTATATTAGTAATAAATAAAAATGAATCTCTAAATGTGTTGCTAAGCGCAAAACTCGAGAACGGTTCGACCAATTCGGATAATTTTTTTTTCAAATATTCGTTGATATCCAAGGAATGTTCTTATGAAGAGAAAATTTAGAAAAAAATTTCGGGAAAACGTATAAACGCCATTTTTCTTTTTCCTATACAATCTTTAGTCGAGAAAACTTGATGGGAAAATACATATATGTAGTCGAATTTCAAATTTAAAACAAAAATAAAAGTTTTAACGTTTATGAAAGTTTTTTTTATTATATATGTGAGTAAGAACTCGCTGATATTATTTAAAATTTTAAATTTTTGAACTATTTGGATCAGAAATTTTACTTGTGTTTTTATATATTGTTTTGTTTTGTTTTCATACAAACGGTGCAATTTATATTCAATATTATCGAGCAAAAGCTATTGGACTGTTTGACAGAATGATGTCTGTCGGGTCAGCTAGTCTGTAATAGATCTGAGGGACGTATGTCGCGATGCGTGAAAGAGAGAGCGAATGTTTATAAGGTCGCGCGCCAATCGGGAGCGCGCTTTTTGACATCTGGAGACGACCGCTATAGACTTTGTATAAGATTGCCGCATCACTGTTAAGCGACTTTATTGTTACCCGAAATAAAGATCCAACTGTACAAGCATATTTTATTGAAGAACCCAAACACCACAAGTGGCGCAGCCGGTTATCACAATATTAATCTTTACTCTTTAATTGTTGTACAATTATCATTTTTCTAGCTTTTTAAATATTTTTTTGAAATCTACCACAATAAAAAAAATAAATTGCAATGGTATATATTATCACGAGATGGTTAAATGAGACAGAATTACGCACTATCGAAATCTCTCGATAATCCACACGGATCTGGAATCCATACAAATCTGGACCACTAGAAATGTGTAGAACGTTCTCGAGGTATCATCTATCATCTCGAGGTAGTGAAATCAACTTTCTTAATATAAAAGGGCTGGCCTGCGTACGGTAAGAGAGTTATCGTTTTGACGTTTGACGAGTGCGACAAGAAATCCACAGACAAAGCGTAACCATACCGTCAGTCAGAGTGGCCAAAGTGACAACGTTAGCGAAAGAGCGAGTTATAATCAATCAGTGAAGAAGTACCTAAGTGCCTACATGTGAAAGGAATATTCTTGATAGAGACGTGAATTTAGTGCGAACCTATGTTGAATATGTATTAGATACCCTGAAATCCTAAAAAAACTGCATTCTAAAAACGCACTTAAAAATATATCACATTTCAGTCCACTTCACCAATCCTAGAGCTTTTTGTCAAAAAAAATACCCCTTCCCACCGCCCCCCTGTCCTAGACAATTGATTGATAAATTAAGTATTTAAGTTAATTATTATCTATGCCTATGAGAAACGTGAATTAGTGCGAACCTATGTTGAATATGTATTAGATACCCTGAAATCCTAAAAAACTGCATTCTAAAAACGCACTTAAAAATATATCACATTTCAGTCCACTTCACCAATCCTAGAGCTTTTTGTCAAAAAAAATACCCCTTTCCACCGCCCCCCTGTCCTAGACAATTGATTGATAAATTAAGTATTTAAGTTAATTATTATCTATGCCTATGAGAAACGTGAATTAGTGCGAACCTATGTTGAATATGTATTAGATACCCTGAAATCCTAAAAAACTGCATTCTAAAAACGCACTTAAAAATATATCACATTTCAGTCCACTTCACCAATCCTAGAGCTTTTTGCCAAAAAAAATACCCCGCCCCACCGCCCCCCCCCACCTGTCTAGACAATTGATTGATAAATTAAGTATTTAAGTTAATTATTATCTATGCCTATGAGAAACGTGAATTAGTGCGAACCTATGTTGAATATGTATTAGATACCCTGAAATCCTAAAAAACTGCATTCTAAAAACGCACTTAAAAATATATCACATTTCAGTCCACTTCACCAATCCTAGAGCTTTTTGTCAAAAAAAATACCCCTTTCCACCGCCCCCCTGTCCTAGACAATTGATTGATAAATTAAGTATTTAAGTTAATTATTATCTATGCCTATGAGAAACGTGAATTAGTGCGAACCTATGTTGAATATGTATTAGATACCCTGAAATCCTAAAAAACTGCATTCTAAAAACGCACTTAAAAATATATCACATTTCAGTCCACTTCACCAATCCTAGAGCTTTTTGTCAAAAAAAATACCCCTTTCCACCGCCCCCCTGTCCTAGACAATTGATTGATAAATTAAGTATTTAAGTTAATTATTATCTATGCCTATGAGAAACGTGAATTAGTGCGAACCTATGTTGAATATGTATTAGATACCCTGAAATCCTAAAAAACTGCATTCTAAAAACGCACTTAAAAATATATCACATTTCAGTCCACTTCACCAATCCTAGAGCTTTTTGTCAAAAAAAATACCCCTTTCCACCGCCCCCCTGTCCTAGACAATTGATTGATAAATTAAGTATTTAAGTTAATTATTATCTATGCCTATGAGAAACGTGAATTAGTGCGAACCTATGTTGAATATGTATTAGATACCCTGAAATCCTAAAAAACTGCATTCTAAAAACGCACTTAAAAATATATCACATTTCAGTCCACTTCACCAATCCTAGAGCTTTTTGCCAAAAAAAATACCCCTCCCCACCGCCCCCCTGTCCCACACAATTAGATTTAGATTAGTATTTAAGTTGTTTATTATCTATGCATGATGATGAGAGGGACTGCTCCTCTCGAAATCATAGAAGTAATTAATAACTCATATTAAAAAGTTAAAATACAACTTATTTTAAGGTTGAAACAAAAATTGAAATTCAGAAAATTCCTTTAAAGATGCGAAATAAAAAACGTAATTTCATCTGCTGTCTGCTAGTAAAATATATATTAAATGGAATTAAATCAATATTAAAATATATCTAGTTAAACGTGTAACACGTGAATATAACATACCCATACAATATTTGCTAAAGGCTTTAAGCGCGTCGCTGTCTTGCGGGTGTTGAGGTAGACTGATTCAAATATCATTTACTTGGAAGGATCTATTCAGTTGCTTCGAGGAATTCTGTGAGACGATGAGTAATGAGTTTACTGGATTCAGTGACAGAGTTGATAGCAGGTAGGCGAGGCGGGGATGATAGTCAGAGAGAACTGAGGGAACCGTAGTGGAGCGTTATGCAAATTTTGGTTCGGGCGCGTTCGAGACCGTAATCGTGAGGTTTAGGTTTGTCAAGGAGTATCTTGAACAGTTCATTTTTAGGTTATGTGAGGAGATGCTAGAACCCGGAGCACATGATCGAAATCTCAAGAACATTACATAACACTCTGGAAACGACTGGGATAATCTGGAAAAAACACTGGAAAAGTCGAGGAAATACTAAAAACGTTTTCAATAGTCTCGAAGATTCGAAAAACCAACGCGTTTTATATAAATGACGAAGCCAGAGGTGGTATAATTTTTTTGACGTTTGATGTGCGATATAGATATCCGGCGGCGATTCAATGTGCAACCAGCGACAGTAAATTAAGCACTAATGTTAAGCACTAAAGTACCTACTAATGTTTGAAAAAAGTAGAACCACTTACCCGCGTATTGACGTTAATTCTCTGCGAACCTGTTTGTATATATTCTAGCAAGCGATAAAGTGTTCCAAAGATAAGTGATCAATTGCTAAATAGTGTTAATTAAAGAATGGTGCTTAAATTAAATTCATGTCTAATAACTTTTTGCTTCTTCTTCTTCTTCATCAGCCTTTGTCTCTCCACTGCTGGATATAGGTCTCTTCCTTATCTTTCCATCCTTCCCTGTTGTTTGCTAATTGTAGCCATTTCATTCCCCCCACAGCGGCAATATCATCGGCCTATCTCTTTTGAGGTCTTCCGATGCCTCTTTTATTCTCCCAAGGTCTCCATTTCAGAACTCTGGGAGGCCATCTTGTAGCATCCTGCCTTGCAACATGTCCTGCCCATTGTTATTTTAGTTTCGCTACACGATCCATGATATCCACTACTCTAGTTCTGCACCTAGTTTCGTCATTTCTAATTCTATCTCTTAGGCTTACTCCAAGCATGGATCTCTTCTCAATCAAGAAGCTTTACACAGAAAATTATCTTACAAGACAACTTACTGCTAAAGAAGTTAAATATTATAATAGTTGGGAGTGCCTGAAAGAATTAGGTGTTTTCGCGGAGTGCACACTAGGAGTGGAAAACATTAGCTAATGTTGTTGTGGTCAGATTCTATAAATTTTTATAAGATTGTCTCAATAAATGCGTGTCTAGTTGTTTTTTAAACTGTGGTAAGCTGTCTGTTTGTCTCAGTTTATTAGGTAGTTTGTTCCACAATTTGGTCCAGCCACCGCGAAAGCACGATCACCAAAATTATTTTTGTGGACGTGATTTACTTCAACTAACCTATTTGTATTAGATGTTGATGCTGAGCAAAGTGTTAGTTGTCTGTTATTTGCGGAGAATGGAATGCAGAAGTCGGTTATGTATTGAGGGGCCATGTTGTGAATAGCCTTGAACATTGTAAGGCAGAGCTTATATTCAATCTTCTCTGGACATCTAAGCCAGTGAAGGTTTTGAAGATGGTATGAGATGTGCGCGAACTTTTAAACGCCGGTAATGAGTCTTGCGGCGGCATTAAATACACATTGTAATTTGATTATTTCCTGTTTCGGGAGATGAGCACAGATACCATTACAGTAAACTAAGCGAGAGATTTTTTGCTTCTGTTGGGATGCTTTTGCGAATAGATTTAATACGGCGTAAATGATAGAAGGCAGAGCTGGTTGTGCTATTAATTTGTTTGCTAAGAGACAAAATTGAATCCAAGTAGACTCCAAGTAGTTTGATACTGGTTTTGGAAATTATGTCAATATTTGAAACAGAGAGTGGGAGTTTTTGAGTATCGATTTTGATGATTGCACATTAAAATTTCGTTTCGAAATCCTAATTATCTGATTTTTTTTATGTATGTATATGTAAATAAAGAAACTTTGAATAAAAACTAACATAAAATTAGATACAATAAAATTAATATGAAATTAAAAGTAATGCGAAATCGACTGACGTAATTTTAATGCGAAACAATAATATTTCATTTCATCACTTAGACGGGATCTAATTTTGAAGCTAGAAATAAATCATTATACATTATATATTTGTAAAACATGAATAAAATCGCAGGACTATATTCTTGCCTTGATTATGAGTCGAAAATGTTCAAGCTATTATGACCTAATATCAATAGTTATGGAGATATGCGACATCAAAGTTTGCATTTTTTTTTCAATATTTCTCACTTATTTTTTGTAAAATGTTGGACTATCATTACAGTAACTCATATCGATTACGAAAAATTCATTTGTTTCAAGTTAAATAAAATGATAAAAACGCTGAAAAATTCAAATTGGAATTCGAAGGTTTTTATTTTTTTATTTGACTTGTATGAAAGGGAATGAATTTTTCATATTCGATATAAGTTACTGTAATGATAGTCCAACGTTTTACAAAAAATAATTCAAAAATATTGAAAAAAAAAATGCAAACTTTGATGCCGCATATCTCCATAAATATTGATATAGGTCATAATAGCTTGAACATTTTCGACTCATAATCAAGGCAGGAATATAGTCCTGCGAGGTTATTAATGTTTTTAAAAAAACGCTGTATAAGGCATATTTATATGTGAGGCTCTTGTACCCTTAGGTGTCAAGTGTTCTTCACGACAGGGTGGTGCGAAAATCGTCAAACTTTACAACCAAAGGACGCGATATCACTTCCTGCAAACTCGTCGGCCAGTCCTCTGCAAAAAGCGGCAATAAATAAAAAAGTGAGGTATTTTCCAAACCGCGTTATTGAAAACATTTCCCAGGGAGGCTGCGCGTTATCTTCGGCTCGCCCAGTGGACCGGGAATGCGGCCCGGCCTGTATTCTAAACTTTATCACCGACCTTCGTCCGTAAAAGCCATAACCAGACCTTTTGTAAGTCGATGAGAAACGTCCCCGCGGCTCGGGGGCCCTTTTCGTAATCGCATTCGAAATCGCAAAAAAAAAAAAGATTTTTTTCCGTGCGACAATACTTTTTGTCTTCGAATGAAAAATGACGAATCCGTTCAAATGTAATGTATGATATTGGGTGGGAACGTAAGCTGTGTCCCTTTTTTTCAAATGAACAAAAAAGTTATTAATAAATTTGTTTAAGGCTGGACATTCAGTAAATGCATATTTGGGTTTTTATTTTTCATTTATATCAGAATGTAAATTCTAGACAGCATTTTTTCTAGGGCAATAATTTAGATATAACTTTTGTTCTTTTATAAATGTAATAAACTGAAACGCGGCCAAAAAAAATTTTTCAAAAAAGTGGCACATTTTAATGAATATTTGTACGTACGTATAATATGTTTTTAATACGTATAAAGTATACTTCATTATCTAGAATTCGTACTTAGAAAAAAAGGATATATTCAATATTAATAAAGTTATAATGTTTTAAATTTGCAAGATATTTTTACATTTTTTGTTGATATTAAAACGCTTTTTATTTTTATAAAAAGATGATTTTAAAGAGTATATTATATTTATTCTCGTATTTTGAGGCTCTACTCACTAAATAAAAGTTAGTTTTTGAATAAAAACAACTTAATTATTATTTACAATAAAAATTCCAAAGTATGTAATGTGCCAACAAATGGCGTAATTATAATATAAACAGAATTCCGTTGGCAATGGCCAAAAAAACCCTGAAATATGCATTTAAATGAATTTACAGTCTTAATAATGAGGTACTTTTATTTACAAGCCGTACGCCCGTGAAAAATAACGGAACTTGAAATGGTTCGCGTCTTTGCTAAGCCCTAGTATATGCAGAGTGTAACAGAGCTTGTCCAAAATACTTTACTAATGGACTCCTGCCTTGATTACGAGTCGAAAAGCAACCATTACCTAATATCATTAGTTACGGAGTTATACCATATCAAAGTTTGCATTTTTTTCAATATTTCTGATTTATTTTTTACATAACGTTGAAGTATCGTTACAGTAAATTACATCGATTACGAAAATTTCATTCATTTCAAAAATAGTACAATAAAATGATACGAGTGAAATTTTTCATATTACTGTAATGATAGTCCAACGTTTTGGAAAGAATATGTCAGAAATATTTTAAAAAATGCAAACTTTGATATCGCAGGTCTCCTTGACTATTGATATTAAGGTCATGGTTGCTTGAACATTTTCGACTCATAATCAAGGCAAGTAGGATTTACAATTTTGCAGGCAGTACACCTGCAAAATTGTAAATCTAATTTTGGACTAGCTCTGTTACACCCTGTATAGTATATTTTAGACGGTTCACGGAGGCGAGGTGGTGGCGTCCAAGGTTCACGTCCTATTGCGAGCCGTGTATTTTTGTTTTTTTAGCCGTGAATTTGAACGAAATTATGGACGTTAGAGGAATTTGCAGACAGACGAATAACGAAATTATTATGTTTGATTTCGGAGGTCTTGAAAACGTTAGTGATAGAAGTTATGAACAAACATATGTGAATAAGTCAATTTTGTGAAAAAAAAAGTATATTTTTGTACGCACTTGTGAATATATAGCGCCAAAAGGATGCTATAAATATATACTAGGGCTCAGCCAAGACGCGAGCCAGTGTTCCGTCATTTTTGACGGGTTGCAGCTAGTACTAAATATCTACGTGCACATGATATGGAAATCTCTACAAATTACAACAAAAACTTATCAATGAGCTCCTAAGACACGTTTCCTAGTCGCCAAACTCACGCTACTGGTCAGGTTGATGCTTGAGATATTTGCACCAATCATGGGCAAGGATTTTGACTGCTATTCAGAATCCGAACCAGTTTGAAAAGACTGCTCCCTGCATAAATGTTCTTTGTTTAAAACAGACGTCACGCTCTGTTTCTATTCGATGAGTCGCCGGAATGAAATTTGTTCTCGCAAATGAGGTTCGCTGAAGACAACTTTTGTAGTGCATGGAACCGGATTTACAGAATGATTACTTTAAATGAAATCTAAATAATTGCTCAAAAATACAATCAAGAAAAAATACTAACATATAAAAATAATGATAACATAGAGTGGAAATCAAATACTTAAAATACAAATATATAAAGATAAACATAATAATATAAAGTAAATAGTAAAAAGCAAGTATATAACAAAAACAGAAAGCAGTGAAAAGCAATAGAACAAGCTTAGAAAATCATATAATATTATAAAAATGTTACATAACCGTTAATTATCTCAAATACCAATCAATTATTTAAGTCCAATTTGACAAATACTAGTAATCTTTCAATACACCTTTTAAAATATGTTTGAATATTATAAAGTTGTTGGTAAAAACGTCAAGTTGCTCGTATCTGTTTGCTAGTCTAGGAAGCCTTTGCAGTGGGGATTAATAACGTAGTTGGTAGCAACAATGTGCACGGCAAAACCTGCATGACTTCAGTTACGCGAGATGGAACTCGCAAGTAGATATGTTCTAATAGTTGAGGATAGTCGATAGTACCGTTTATTAATTTGTATAATATAATTTGTATAAATATTGTACAGTCTAATTTGTATAAATAATAAAACTGATAAAGTTTCACAGAGCTCTGCCAAAAGACGACCAGCCTAGTATTTTTCTAACTGCGCAATAGTTTGTTATTGGTGTATATATTTTTCGAGTGTATTCGAACCGTATGCTTTTACGGCAGAAGTGAGAATATGAATAGGTAATAGAACTGTTGTATAAATGTATGTCCAAATAAAATGAATTATTCAATTAATTCTGGCATCCATCTAGCGGTGGCATTGCAAAGTAATTTCAATTACCGTATCAAAAAAGTGGATTGCTCCATGGACAAAAATAAAAATTAATCAAATAATAAAAATAAGAACTACATGTAAGGTCGATATATTCACGGAAACATAGAGGGTTGCTATAGCTTAGTGGTCAGAGCACCGGCCCCGGAAAGGAGGTGACCTGGGTTCGAATCCCAGTAGTAACCTAATATATTTTCGTGAATTAGATTTTTCTGTTTGTCTTTCTAATTGATTAATTAATTTGGTTATTAGTTTTTTATCTTCTGACTCAGTTTGGTGATGAATCTGCCGCCAACCATCAAGACATTTTATTTAAATAACAGTCATTTTTATAAAAACACAGAGCTGGATGTGACTATCCTTCGTCTTCGCTTATCCAAATCCAGTTAAAATCTCGCTCACCGGATAACCCTTCGATAAATTTCCATTCGGACAATTATTTTGAAACAAATGCCGGCCATCAATTTTCGGGGCACCGCTTTTACAGGTGTAGCTGACACAGCCCCGATATATTTTTTAGGGGTGCCGTGCCAGGCAAGCGGCTGTAAATATCTGCCATTAATTTTGTAGACGTTTCTAGATATTGACAATTGTCAAATCGTTTTTGTTGAAATTTTTTTTATATAATTTAAAACCGAAATTTAAATCAATTAATTACACAAGTTCTAAAAGCTTTGGTGTAGATGTTGATGGTCACTCACTGGTTAGGAGCGTTGATTAAGCTTATATTTACAATACAATACAATCCATTTATAATAAAGCAAAGAATGAAGATAATAGGAATGAATGCACAGCTGATAGAATTAAAAAAGGTATGGGCATGTTGACGATGCCAGAGAGGGCGACCGCGGAAGACATGGCACGACCAGATTAACCAGACAATGGAAGATGGTCCCGTTACAAGCCTCAACAAGCGTCGAGCTTGCATGCGAAGATGAATGAATGTGGATGAGGCGAGAGTTGTATGTCAGGACTGAAGAGTGTGGCGCTCTATCCTCTCTGCTTAACTCCACGGGGACGGCGCGATGGTCAGTAAGTATGTTTAATACAAGGAAACAAATGGTTATGTCAACTCTCCAATTAAGAGTGTCTGCAGGATGCACTTATATTAAAAAGAATTGCAATGCGATGCAATAGTTTGGTCATTTACAACGTATGAGCCACGAAAGGATGATTTAGAAAATGTTGAAGGTAACAGAAATAGAGGGCGTCCGCGAAAGACCTGGCATGATGAGATTCTACAAGTATTGGAGGATGGCCCTGTTAAAAGCCTCAACAACCGTAGAGCATTAATGAGAAGATGTATGAATGTAGCCGAAGCAAAGTTGTATGCCAAAATAGAGGAATATGGCGCTCTATCCTCTCTGCCTACTCCGGCGGGGAAAAAACGTGATGGTTATTTAGTTAGTTAGCAATAAGAATTGATGTAAATACGAACACTTGGGGTGGCCTTCATCCAGCAGCGATATTTGAAAAGCAGAATCTTTCTAAAACAGTTTTTTCTTTTTATACATAACATTAAACGCATCACGCCAAAACTAATTTCTTTGGATACATTCTAAAAGCCGAGCCATCAATCCAACAGAAAAATGTCTCCTTTAGATGTGAAATATTTCCATCATTGAAACATAAAAAAACACAAAAAAGGCACAAGATATTTTTCAAACAAATGGCGCGAACAAAGCGCTAACACGCTTTTTATATTCGTCATTCGCATTATTTTTACACCGAGGAATAAAACAAACGATGTCACGTTTCAAATTCACGTGTCAGTAGGTTCCCGTTCCCGTTCGCGTTACAAAGGTTTTAGCGTTCCGCTTTTACGACACGCCACGCGCGGGACCTCGACCGAGATGATCCTGTGGAGCTGATGAAATAATTGCAATCATGATTCAAGGTTACGGAGATAAACGTGGACCGTAATCCGTAACGTGAAAGTACAGGGTGGTTTGATAACGTCGCCGTTTATTTTCATTTCCAAATAATTCTTCAAATCGTGAAAACGATAAAAACTGTTTTCATAATTGGTTCTTCTCACCGAGAGAAACTTTAAAATAACAACGTCTCGGAATTCGCTAACCATTTTTTGACAGTCATAAATTAAAACTATTAAATTGGTTTCCTCATAAAAAATTAAATTCTGAAATAACATTTCCAAACACATCTCTGATCCATGATTTGTTTTCGTTAATGACATAAAAATTATCGTACTTTTTTGGAAACTGTTATTAGATTTTAAAAGTAGGCCCAATATATTGAGTTGCTTGTTGGTCTTGTGGTTAGGACACTCGCCTCGTGATCCAAAGGTCGCGGGATCGAACCTCACTGCAGACTAGCAAGTTAGTCCTATTTTCGTAGCACAAACGTTTAGCTTAGTTTAAAAATGGTAAGAATATAGATGTGATTTTTAAATATATATATTAGGTCCTTCCATATGAAATTGGCGTTTAGTATGGGAGGAAAATAAAGCCGATTTTTTTTATTATAATATATTTATTTAATCAAAGTATGTACCATTGCTATCTATACACTTTTGCCATCTCATAGGTAGTTCATCGATCCCTTTACTAAAAAAACCATTCGGACGGGAATCAATAAAATCTTTGAAGGCGGTTTGGACTGCCCCATCGGAGTTGAATTTTTTCCTTTGCAAGAAGTTATCCAAATTTCGAAAAAAATGGTAATCTGTTGGGGCAAGGTCCGGAGAGTACGGTGGATGTCTTAGACATTCCAATTTAAGCTCCTCTAATTTGGTAGCCGTCTGTTGTGCAGTGTGTGGTCTAGCGTTATCATGAAGCAGCAGTGGCCTAGAGCGATTAACCAGCCTCGGTTGTTTAGCAGCTAGCTTTTCCATCATGGTTTGCAGTTGCTGACAATAGACATCTGCCGTAATCGTCTGGCCAGATTTAAGAAAGCTGTAGTGAACGACACCAGCACTAGTCCACCAAACGCTCACAAGTAACTTTTTTGGAGTCAATTTTCGCTTGGGGCATGGTTTGGCTGGTTCGGCAGGATTCAGCCATTGCGATGAGCGCTTCCGATTATCGTACAGGATCCACTTTTCATCACAGGTAATGATTCGATTTAAAATCCCTTCATTATTGTGCCGGTTGAGTAATGCAACGCAGCAGTCAACGCGCGTTTGTTGATTTGCTTCACTCAATTCGTGAGGTACCCACCTTTCAAGCTTTTTCACCTTACCAATTTGCGTCAAGTGGATTAAAACAGTTTTATCACTAACACCGCAGCCTGCAGCTAACTCGGATGTGGTTTGCGATGGATCCGCTTCCACAATAGCCTTCAATTCTTCAGTATCAACTTTGGTCTCCGGCCGTCCACGGGGCTTGTTCTGCAGGTCGAAATTTCCAGAACGAAAACGTTGGAACCAAAAACGCACTGTGTTTTCTTTTGCGGCACCGTCGCCATACACATCATTAATCCTTCGAGCCGTTTCTGCAGCACTGGTGCCACGGTGGAACTCGTACTCGTAAATAACGCGATATTTCAAGTTTTTCATTTTGTAAACTGAGTGACGCAAAGAAAAAAAAATCGAGGAAGAAAAAAATGAATTATAATTTTCAAAACACAAATACATGAGTAAATAGCTGAATAAATTTGGATTTGGAATTCCTAACCAAAGAGAAGATATTTGAGTATATATGCTAGTACGGCAAAACGTCAATTTCATATGTAAGGACCTAATATTTGCTGTATTTTATAAACTTAACATAGTAATAAAAACTACTACTAGTTAGTAGTTTTTACTCTACTACATTGACCGATTGATGCTTGTAAAAACGCCTACAAAACTTTAATGCTACGATAATAATGAGCATTTTATTAAAATTGCTGATATAAAAAATTAAAGGCATTGTCGTTAATTGCTGAAGCTCTATAAACAAAAAAAAACACAAAAGTATTCGGTTTTGAAAACATTTGTGATCCTATTGACTCAAGTCACTGATTTGTTAATAATATTCGTCAAGGTTTCTAATGAAATACGAGAATATAAATAATAGTGCGTAATAATGGTTCAAATGGTTGAGTAGCTTGTTGGTCTTGTGGTTAGGACACTGGCCTCGTGATCCAAAGGTTGCGGGTTCGATCCTCACTCCAGACTAGCAAGTTAGTCCTATTTTCATAGTACAAGCGCTTAGCTTAGTTTGAAAATAGTAAGAATATTGATGTGACACGTATTCCGTGTTCACATCTCTATTTTTTTAAAAAAAAAAAAAAAAAAAAAAAAAAAAAAAATACCTGCTAATCTCACAATGGCATTTGAAACATAAACATTCGCAGTGCGTATCAACGACTAACAATTATTAATACCGCGGATGCCAGTGGCGCGTGTTTTGAGAACGCACGATCAGGGCCGGCTGGGAAATTGCGCGGCTTGGTGCTAAGTGAGCGTAGGACCTTCTTATTTATCGCGACACAACAAAAGACCCGTGGACATTTGATCCAACAAGAGGTTAACGGACATTTGGTCTGGCGTGAAAAAGCCAACGACAAAAGGCCAGCGAACATTAATTTGGTCTAGCGAAAAAGGGTCCACGTTCACTTGGTCCAAAGACAAAAGATCCACGGACATTTTGGTCAAATGACAACCAGTCCACGACAATTTTTTTTCGAATTTGAAAAACATTGAAACACGTGAAACATGAATTATGTTTTTTTTTATATGTTGACGGTCCGGTCATTTTATTATCTTAAAACATCAGATTGACCATGTTATTTTTGGACATTGAATAAATTGTTTCAAACATAGCATGGATTAAAGTCATTATTCAAAAAATATAGGGTAAATTGGATGGTTTAAGATACTAAAGCGAAAATCGATTTTTTGCAGATTCGACAGTACGGTAGAGACTCGATTAAGCGAACTAATTGTTGTCGTAAGGCATTCGGATAATCGAAAATCCGTATAACTGAATGTATAAAGATAAGCAACTTTTGTACATATTTATGTACCTACATAATATATGTATTATTAATTCTAGAAAGATAACTTACCTCGCCCGCGTACACATAATTACATAATTAACTACAGTTGCCGGCAAACTTCTTGAAATTCTTTGGCGGAGTGGGGGAATGCGCAGAAGACAAAATTTGGGTCTCTTTGGTGGAATGGTACATGCGCAAACTTCCCCCCACTACGCCGTAAAATTTCAAGATGTTTGCCGGCTACTGTACACTCTCTTACACTTTGGCATTTTTAAGCACAGACGTGACATGATGCAATGCAGCAGAATAATGATTGTACCTAACTGTCAAAAACAAAAACGAAACGCGTGGACAGTGCTCGCGCGGGGCGTAAACACAGTTGCGACATGTCGGTGCACGCACGGATTAAAGATGGCGGTTGACAATACGGATAATCGCGAATCCGTATAACTGAGGTCCGGATAATCGAGTCTCTACTGTATACGTAGGGACCGTCGATGTATATTGCCTCGGTCCCATCCTGAAGACGACGGTGGTCTTAAGCCATGTATTCACTAGGGGACAAATCGCGAAACATTCCACTCGGCATGTCGCATCAACATCTACGCTCATGTTTCGGGGACAATGTCGCGATCATTCGACGTGTACACACCGGGACTCGCATATCTTGTCGCGGAAATGAGGTTATGGATGACAGCTGCGGTATCTCATTTGGCGAAAACGGGGTTCCGCGCAATTCGAAATGTTTTTTTGGGTCGCAATTTCAAATTAACGAGGTTTTACTGTAGTAAATTGAATATTATTAAAAACAAGGTCCTTTTTGCAAATAATTATTGTTTTCCACGTCACGGAAATGTGGCCCTAGGAGGTTATGATGTCAACTGCGTATCTGTTTATATTAATGAGTTTATCGAAACGTAAGAGGAGAAAAAAGAGTAGAATGCGAAATTCTTTACTGCAAAGAAAAAGAAGGACGGACATTCTATGCGATCTTCGATCGATACAGCTCGATGAGTTCAAGAACAATTTCATTTCCCCACACTGTCATCTTGACAGATACAGCGCAAGCGTATTCACTTGTAAACATACCACGTGGTACTGACGCTCCGCGGAATGTTGCAGTGAGTACGCTCGGGTACCGTGCGCATGGCAACGTTGCCACGGCACGTAGAAATGCCGCGCTATGTTGTGCGCGAGGTCGCGGAACAGTGCACGACGTTGCAACGTCACGTAGACTCTATGCCGCGCGTGCTGTTGAGGGACAATTTGTCCCCTAGTGAATACATGGCTTTATGGTAATCATTGTTGTTATACATAACATCAACTCAAAGATGTTTCACGGAACGCCGATCACTCCCAGCGCCAGCGACGAGTTGTTTGTAGAAAATAATTAGTACGTATTAATCCATACTCGTATTATACAGGGTTATTTGTAAAACATTAATAACCTCGCAGGACTATATTCCTGCCTTGATTATGAGTCGAAAATTTTCAAGCTATTATGACCTAATATCGATAGTTAAGGAGATATGCGACATCAAAGTTTGCATTTTTTTTTCAATATTTCTGACTTATTTTTTGTACAACGTTGGACTATCATTACAGTAGCTTATATCGAATATGAAAAATTCATTCGCTTTAATACAAATCAAATAAAAAAATAAAAACCTTCGAATTCCAATTGGAAAACATTCCAATTGGATTTTTTCAGGGTTTTTATCATTTAATTTAATTTGTATTGAAAATAATGAATTTTTCGTAATCGATATGAGTTACTGTAATGATAGTCCAACGTTTTACAAAAAAATAAGTAAGAAATATTGAAAAAAAAAAATGTAAACTTCGATGTCGCATATCTCCTTAACTATTGATATTAGGTCATGATAGCTTGAACATTTTCGACTCATAATCAAGGCAGGAATATAGTCCTGCGAGGTTATTAATGTTTTACAAATAACCCTGTATACACATTCTCACTTTTAAGACGCGTAATAAACTCGGTGGAACCGGAAAACATCGGCCATTAGAATTAACCTTCAGATACGTGGAGCGCCGCACACTACAGCCATATCTTAAATTGCTATTTATTAAGGAAGTGTTGAACATTGGCAATAAGCACGCCTCACAAGTGGCGTGGTAATTTTTATTAATTCGCGCAACGTTTCCGTACTCTGTTCTGTAATCTGTGTCATAAGGCACGAGGAGCGGTAATTATTAACTATTCTTCACTGAGCAACTAGAAATTGATCGAACATCGCGCGATCTACAAAATAATCTGAAATCCCTTTCCAAGAAAACTACGGCTTGTCTAATAGCAGATGGCGTCTTGTACATTAAGTATATAGTTGTATGTACAGAAAGACGTGGAAGATGTTATCTGAATATACTTTTTAGAACTTAATTAGTGTATATTATAGATATCTCACAGAGACGAAACTGTATTAATTATGGGAAAGTAGGTATAGAAGTCATTTGGGTGTAACAGGACTTATGACCTGTCTTTTGGTAGGCTTAAGTGATCACTTTACACAATTGTAACATTCGCCATTTCCACCCATGATAGAATATACCATGCTTATTCATTTTTTGGAAGTTGTATATATGTTCAAATTGCGTGAAGCTTTCATATATGAGTTGTAAGCGCCTTTTCCATGCGGCCTGTACAAAGCCATTTTCATTCCCCTAAATCCCCACAGATGTCGCTAATGAGAAAATCTACAATTGATTTTACGGAATTTAGGGAGCAATATCCTTTTTATTATGTGTAATGAAATTCATCCGAATACTTGCATTACACTAGGATACGCCAGGATTAATAATGTCTCTGTGACATAAATCCAGCACTGTTCTGAAAGATTTGAACAAACTCAAAATATTCTGAATTTTTAGAACTTGTTCGCTCGTCATAGTCATCACATACATATTAATTAGTATAGTGTGAACAATATTTTTTCGCTTGTAGATATTTAAATCAATAATTTTATGACTGTATTGAAAGCTTCGAGACCAACTGTACCCGCCGTGCGGCCACGACCAACGTTTTCTATTTTTAATTTTAATCATGAAAATGTAATTTTGTGTCAAAATAAAAAAGTGCTCTACCACAGCATCTAACTCAATAAATTAGCAGAATCAAATTCCTATTAAAACACGCTTTTAAAATGATTTAAATACGTAATGTTCCGTTCCGGCCATGACACAATCCGCCTCATCGTGGCTGACCTTTTCCGGGCCGCAGTAAACAATGTGATATTAGTCAAAAAAGAAGAAAAGGAAGATTATATTGACCGTCGTGTTTGCAATTGGTGTTTTTTCTTACTGGCAATGCAAACTTTTAACCGAAACTACTGGCCTTTTAAACGTAATGTAATTAAGATAACCAAAGCCGTTGACTTGTACAATTAATTGACATTGTTTGAGTTAAATAAATATAAAAATTAAATAACGGATTTAAATTTTCAATAACACACATTAGACAACTCTCTGCAAAGTCACCTAAAAGGTACATCTTATATAAAATTGATTCGCCAAGCCTTTCGAAGGTAAATGAAATTTATACAAATCTATTAATAACTCACCGATTTGATGTTGTAGTGAAGGATAGTCTTCATGTAAGTGGGAAGTTGATTCACCACAGTAAAGTACCCGAAGACGGACATTCCATGGGTGATGATGATGGCCCAAACAGGCCCTGATGTCAACATCTGTTTCCAGGGAACGCCTTTGTTCTGAGAAAAAAATATTAACAACAATAAAATAAACCTTTCCCTGAACACACATATGCGATTTTTTTTGTAAATATTAAAGAAAATAGCTTTGAACATGTGTGATTTAAATATTAATTCATAAAAATCTAATTCAAATAGACTTTTATTATTAAAGAGGCACATTTTCGATCCTTGAATAACACCTTTAGTTAACTAACATGAGTTATTATTTTTATTTTTAACTTCTTCATATGCCCTGTCGGGTCCCCCCGACGTCGGCGATCGTCTGGAAGAAAGTTTCCCTGTCCAGGGCAGTGCGGAACAGCTCTTCCACGCTCCTTATCCCGGTCCACTCACGGATGTTTCAAAGCCAGGAATGCCGCCTCCTTCCGACCCCTCTGCGATCCTCAATCTTCCCCTTCATGACGAGCTGAAGGATGGAGTACTTTTCGCCTCTCATTAACAATTTTCTAATTTAACCCGTTGTATGTCTTCTTCAAATATGTTAATTTAATAATTTCTCACCGATTTGTTGTTGGTTGTGGTTCCAATAGCCTTCTCGATAAAATCTCTTTCTTCCTTGGAGATGCGAGGATGATCAGCAGGAGAATCGAAAATAACGAGAAACCACACCACAGACCAGACGAATCCGATAATTCCTGGGGTGAAAATTATAATGTAATGTAGTAAATGCCTATAATTGTAATGTAATATAAATAAAAATGTGAAATTTTACTGTATTACCAAGCTCTAGATTATCGAATCATTTAGCTTACAACACGCGTTAATGTATTTTTAATTGGTAGATATTGATAGTTATTGTATCACTAGCAACAATAATAATAAAAAATATTATACTTATTAACTATGATATTGGATGGAAATTACAATGGTATTTCATGACTATCGAAAGCCGTCAGATTTTACAGTTTTAAACTAAAAGTTTCTATATCATTACCATAATATATGAGAGGTACCAAAATAAGGCAACGATATACAAAAAAAAAATTTGAATGACAACTAATTTACCAAATTTATAATGTACTGAATTCGAGATTATATGGGAAATTTAGCTTTGTCCCTTCCCAAATCATGTTTCTAAATCACTATTAAGCGCCCTTGAGGTGAGTACTCGCCAAAATGGCGCTAAATAAATTATTCAACTATTATTATTATTATTATTATTATTAAAAGAAAAAGACAACAATATACTCATAATTAAAAAAGCAAAGGCAGCAATATCCACTTCAACCAATCAACCCCCAAGGATATGTCACGTGACAAAATGGCCGCTGCATGCTAAAGTAGGAGTTTATTTCGATTATACACTAACAGCAATATTCAGTAATGTCAACTCTATGGTACCAAACACAGCAAATTCCATATTAAAAAAGTTAATTTTTATTTATACAATTATATAAAAGGAAGACTAAGGTAGCAATTGTTTTATAAACTTATTTATTTCCTATAACATGTAGATTTCACAGATTCCAGATAAATTTCCTAGAGTAGTGACAGTTTTTTGATATTTATGTCAGGAACATCTAAGTGCGATATTGCTGCCATTGCATTTATATCCCTCATATATGGGATGGTCAATAAACTTGTAGCAAAATAATCTGCATTTAAGACATATGACTGCATTAGATTTGATAAAAATAAACGCCTTTTTTGGTGTTATTCCTTACTGACAATAAAGACAATGTGCCCCACCACGAAATCCGGCGTATTTATAGCAATAAAATGATTGATTTAATACCTGTAAAGTAAAAGACGCTCTCCCACCCAATAGAGTCGATGAGGAGTCCACAGATTGGCATGGTAATAGCTGCACCCAAAGAAGATGCTGTAACAAAGAGAAGATTGGATCACTCATTCCGAATACGATGCTTTAAATGATAATTAACTAGAATGAATTTCTTTATAGACGAAAACATAGGATGGTAGCTGTAAGTTGTGCGCATAAACTATCTGCCACACGGCGTACCTACATGAAAAATAAGACGCACACAAAAATAATTGACTATTAAAAAAGGGCATAAATAATATCGATTTCATTATAGGTAGAAGTATTTTTTGCATATCTTTTTATTGATTCTCCGAACATTTGCACACATAATATAAAAACTCGAATGAGTACGTAGCCTGTTAGGAAAATAACAAAAAAATTCTGCAAGGTTTTAATCGTTTTGTTTGACTTGTGTTAAAGAGAACTAATCATTTATATAAATAAGGTTAAAGTTACTTTGATGCTAGTCCAACGTTTCACAGAATATTGTCAGAAATATTGAAAAAAAACATTGCTGATCTCCATTACTATTGATATTACGAGTTTGATGTTAAAACATATTTTAGACTCATAATTTAATTAAGTATCTACCTGTTAAGTGTTAAGTATTATGAACTAGCTGCGTTACATCTGTATGTACGAGTATAATATGCATCTATAGAATAAATAAAATATAAAAAATGAAAAGAACAAATTTCATCAGTCTATATAAAATTTACAACAATATATTTGAAAAAACACATTTTCAAAGCTTTATTTTAAATTTAGACATTTTTAAGTTCCCTTCTTATTTCTTCTGGCATTTCATTAAATTAATTGCACTATCTATCATAGTTTTGGGGATATTTATTTATCCTTCATGGCAGTCTCATTGTATCTCTTCCTCCTATATCACTTTCGTGCTCATTTTGATTTGCATTAATTTTTCTAATAAATTCTTCCTATATATTTCTAGCAGGGTCGTACAGTGAGAACAAGAAGCCTGACTTTTATTCAAACATATGTTTGGAAAAAAAATCTAAAGTAAATATTTATCATATTGAAGAACACATTCTTATTGTAAAGTTGCAATTTCAGAACGAAGTTCTGTGAATTTTTAAAACAAGTTTAAAACCAAATTTATTAATCAATTACATACAGAAAAATAAAATACCGGGATTCGAACCACAGATCTCTGCCCTGGAAAAATGAATATTTTTTCGTTGATTTGATTTTTCTATATATCTTTTCTTATTGATTAATAAATTTGGTTTTAAATATTTATTTGGCAGAATATTATGAAATATTAAAACCTGAATAATATGTTAATTATTGTGATTGGAATAATACGAGCTATATCTCTTATTTCTGTTTATTTTCAAAATATGCGCTTAGGAAAAGTCATGCCTCTAGTTCTCACTGCACGCCTCTAGTTTTTAGTAAGGATTTTAAAAATTAACACTGAGATAATTTTGAGACATATTGAGATCTTCCAACATTGTGTTGATCCAAGTATACCAATTTCTTTTCAATTGAAGAATTGTTTCCGTCGCGTGAATTATTAAAATTTTTGCTTATTTTACAAGAAACCATAATTTTGGTGATGATACTAGTGTTTCTGTTATCATCGAAGGCCCAGCAAATAAAACAGTATTTTAAATTAAATGAGTCCACCAAGCACCAAGATTGAAGTCAAGAGGTATACTAATCAAGGCTGTCACTCCAGCGCAGGAAGAGCACTCAACTAATTGCATTCTTGATTGTTTTATGTTACCAAGTTGAACAATTTAAAATGCATGTATTTAAGCTAATGTAACGCAGCATTTAATTATGCGCTACAAATCAAATTTTAACAATACCAAGAATAACAAACAAATACGGTCTGAGGACACTCTAATATCGAGTTCCAATGTTCTTGAACAAAATACAAAGTACCTTTCCCACAGGCCTAAAAACTCCAAAATCAGTGTCAGAACTTAAAAAGTGGTTATCAGAAAACGACGTAAGTTATATATGAATTATATTAATATTGAAATGATGTGAAGTGTATTATTATGATGACAATGAATAATTAGTGATGTATATATATATAATTTTCTCTTTCTGTTTCCTTAATTTTTGATATATATATTTTTAATTTGCTCTTTTCTTAATTTGCTATGCATATACATATATTTATTTTTTCCTTTCTTAATTTGCTTAACATTTTTAACTATGTACTGAAAATTTCTTTTATGTTGTCTTTTGTACTTAATTGTTTTCGTTTTTTATCTCCAATGTTTATAAAGTGAATAATATTTAATAATAGTGTAATATTAAGTGTAACATTCAATTGTAAAAATGAACCTACAGACAGGCGTCTTTTTAGACCTTTTTGTGGGACTAGATATTATAAAATGCAAAGAAAATAAATAGAAAAAAAGCATACTGATTTGAGAGTAGTTCGTTAATTAGGAGGAGAGAAGGAAGTGACGTCAATGGACCAAGTGAGAAGAACCGCAATACGGGAGACTTTTACCACGAAATCTCGTGAGACGAGAAATCAAAGTCTCATCCATGTACACGCGCCATAAGCGTTTGTCACTCATGATTGATTTGATCAATGATATCATTATTAATATTGATCCCACAACCCTTGCTGGGTCTTGACCTCCTCCATCGACCTTTGTTTTGCGTTGTCGTTTTTTTTTTCAGTTTTTGTTCTTTCTTAGATATATAAGAATTATTCATACATACATATGTATAAAGATGAAAAACGAAACATGAAAAATGATGTGTAAATAAATTAACATTATCTTAAGTTTATACTTCATATATTATAGCTAATTTTATTAACTCTACAATAAGACGGCGCTCTAGATAAAGTGCCTAGTTTATTAGATTTTTTTTTACATAATATTTAAACAAAATTTGTAGGTACTACACACAATATTTGAGTTATTCATTATTACTATAGTTTTCAGAGGAGCAGTCCCTCTCATCATCATATAGTTAATAAATAACTTAAATAAAAAAATTATCAATCAATAATTCGAGTGAGGCAGGGAGCCGCGTGGTGGGAAGGGTTTGTTTGTCATTAATGGAAACAAGTCAAGGATAGGAGAAGTGTTTTGAAATGTGAAATGTTTATTTCAATAAGGTAGTTAGTAAGAGTGTCAAAGCGACAAGTGCTGATGCACTTGCAGCAGTAGAATAGGCGTTCTAGCCGGATGTAGAGACCTGAGTATCATTGGCTCTAAAAAACTGTGAAAAATAAGACTTATCAAACTCCTGGTGTTCTTGTGTTCAGCAGTTCTGCAGTTACTTCGTTTTTTGCTATCCGGCTATCCTCTTTTAAATGATCTAACTAAGCTAAACTAAACTAAGCTCTTTGGCTAAGCTCTTAAGTTAAGCATCTGCACCAAAATTAAAACTGGTCCAAAATTTTCTTTTCAAAAACGCCCAGTGCGCACTAATTCTTCTTAGTCAGTATCTTTGTCTCAGACACAAATGTAATAAATCTAAGTACTGGTCTTATAAGCGTTTTTTATAATGATATTTTAGTATTTCTGGACAGCTATCGGGGTTTATAATACGTAACATAATCGCCACACGCAACTAAAAAAACTTTGTTTTTAATCGATTCGGTTTTATTATTAATAACTTAATAATTATTTTCAATAACCACCAACCACAAAGTTATCGCATTAAATGTTACAAATATTTTATCGTGTTTTTAAAGTCTCACTCTTCCAAGAAGTCCAATAATAATAAAATAACGATCCTCAACAGATAATTGGTGAATTGTGGATTGATGAAGTGAATTTCAGGTGCTGCTGCCGTGATGGCGATGTGTTATTAAGGTGTGATGTTATTAAAGATCATTACCTGGACGTGCATCGGCACTGATTTCGCCACAATGTGTTATTGCATCATAAATCTTGCAAACCATGACACAAAGGAATTTATTAATAATAAATACTATTATTGTCAATCGTGCGGTTGGCTGATTAGTTAGGGCAGGCTACGGTCAGTGAACTTAGTTCTATTTTCTTCTTGTAAGCTTTTGGATTTGACGCAAACGGCCCGAAAGTCGGCCCGATTCTGAAAATAACAATGTCTGGATCTTTAAGATCTCTATCCCAACACTTAATAAACGATAATAATAATTAAAAATGTCCAGAGCGGATTTTGCTACTCTACGGCTCAAATACACTGTATTAAAATATGACATAAGAAAGATTGTTTCTTACAAACGTATTAATTTCTTCATCCACAGCGTCCAGATGAAATATCAAGGCTAAACTTGTCATAACCGTGTTCGGCGATACTGCGTATTCAAATCTTCCCATCCTGACATTTGACAGATATGTCTGGATCTTTAAGATCTTTATCCCAACGCTTAATAGACGATAATAAGCTTACGTCGGTGTTTGTTTCTGTAAGTTTCTACATGAGATAGATATAGAGGGAGGGAGAAAGATGTAAATTGTTATCTGTCAAATGTCAAGATGGGAATATTTGAATACGCGGTAACGCGGTCAAGTTTAGCCATGATATTTCATCTGGACGCTGTAGATGAAGGAATTAATACGTTTGTAAGAAACAATTTTTCTTATATCATCTTTTAATACAGTGTATTTGAGCCGTTGAATTACAAAATCCGCTCTGGACATTTTTGATTTTTATTATCGTCTATTAAGTGTTGGGATAAAGATCTTAAAGATCCAGATATTGTTATTTTCAGAATACGGATGATTATTTGGTTATTGATGCATCTAGATTTTTGGCTACTTCAGCGAGACGTCAATCCATAAAACATCGTACTTATTTATTTACTTACCATCGCGCCGTTTCTCCATGAGGGTAGGCAGAGAGTATAGAGCGCCACACTCTTCTGCCCTGACATACAACTCTCGCTTCATCCACATTCATACATATTCGCATGCATGCTCTCCGGTTGTTGAGGCTTCCAACGAGACCATCTCCTAGTATCTGGTTAATCTGATCATGCCACGTCTTCCGCGGTCGCCCTCTCTTTCTGGCGCCATCAACACTTGCATTATATATCTTTCTTAGCGTTCTTTCCTCCTTTATGTGCTTAACATGCCCAAACCGTGTGAGCGACCCTTTTTTAATTTTATTAATTATGCTAAGATCAGCTTTACATTCATTTCTAATGTCTGCAATCTTGACTTTTTTTTGAATCATATTTCTTCTAGTCATAAATTTTTGCTTGAAATCTCATGAAAACATAAATATCATAAAGATTTCTGGAACGCTAGCGGCTAGACTTAGAGTTTAGTTGACAGGTAGGAGATTGACATTCTAAATGAGTGTTGGAGTAGGATGTTGAGAATACCGTGCTCCAAGATCTCGATATACGCGATTACTACGTGTCCTGCAATTCTTGGACATGTCGGCAGAAGAGAAAGCCACCACGTGAAGAAGCTTGTGGTGATTGTGAAGGTCGAGAGTCGGAGAGGATGAAGAAAGAGACTTCCCTCTGCTCGTTTTAAGTGAAAAGTTCCACCGGCTTTCTCCTGGTAGATGCATTTCGAAATGGAGGAGAATCGTCGATGTAACTGAAGAGATATATCAGGCGACTGACGATCCTTAATAGTGAAGAAGTGACGAAGAAGAAGAACGTGTGGCTTCTTTTCTTGTCTCTTCAACGAAAATTGACTATTTACTGTCTGGAAAAGCTTTTTCCAGTATACCAAATTCCAAAAATCTTACCCTGCATTATAACATACATGATTTGATAAGCTCTCAGTGTGTCTTGCGTCTCTTGAGTGTCTCATTACATGTCCAAGATACTGAAGTTTTAAGTATATTTTTTTTTATTAATACGAAACATATCATCTTCATTATTCTCTTCAATATATTTTGAGAATACTTCTGTAAATAGATACACATGTTTAAGGCATCACACACCTTACATACTTTTCATTAAGTAACTAGGAGGCGAGAGCTCTGCAAGAATTAGTTATAGAGCCATCAGAAATACGTATCCACGCTTCTAAAACCGAGAACACATAATCGTTCGCATTCCTAATCTAGGGATGAGATTATGGTCCGAATACAGAGACAATACTCGTAATGATTCAAAGGTTAAAGTACGCTTTAAAGGCGTAATTTGCAGTACAAATTACACTTTAAAAGCGTTCTTTAACCTTCAATTTCAATTTATTTTATTTTTAATATAACATTTACATTACAAACATATGGTTAATTCGTAAATATTATTAACAAGTGAGATAAAATACAAACAACAAAATATCAAACGTATATAAATTCATTCATATCAAAGGTGTAGGAGAATCCTGCTTCCGAAAACTCCTTCAGACACATGGAATATATCAATACCCAAAGCGATTTTGTTCAGCATAGCTGTAGCTCTTCCAACAGGCATGACCATTGGCAGGTTGGTCCTGTAATTTATCATTTGTCATCAAAATCATTTAAGTATTGACTCTCTATCCGGGCCTATGTGTGCTGAACATTTGTGGCAAACCGCAAAAGCTGCATGAAGCATTTGATTTCAATAGAAAGTTCCCATCTTGCAATACATAATAATTGCCACTTCACAATAAAATTCATTTTTGTCACAAAAAAAATAAATATATAAATAGGGGCTATACCAGTGGTTCTTAACCGGTGCCCCGCGAGCTTGATGCAAGAGCTTATGAAAACAGAAATTTTATGCTGATTCATCAACTTACGACTCAAAACCTACAAAAAATACACAGTTTATTTTTTTATTAACAAGTAACATTTCTTAAATAAATGTTGTAATACCGTAAAGGTCAAGTATCCAAGAAACCAGCTCGATGCGGAACACATCGAACAATATCAAACATTTTGTCAAATATATTAACCAATTTAAATGCTTGGTTAGTTACGAGTGTCTAGGTTCGTTATCATCGTAAATATCTAGAATTTTCCACGAAGATAAATTACTATAACGTCACCGTTTTTCGCGCGCAGTGTCAAAAGCTCAATTGAACCATTCTTGCCAACTTTAATTGAACAAACGAAAAGATGACGAGACGCCACGCCAAAAAAGAGGTGTGTGTCTGTTATTGTCCAGAGATTTGTCCGCAAACAAATTAAATTGCTTCTATTGGCGGCCATCGGCGGGGCCACGAGTCAACTCATGCGAGACCGACTCCGTATGACCCGCAAATGGAGTTCAGGAACAAAAGGTCAACATATTGAATGACACACAACAATTGACCCCTGGACGTCGAGTACGATGAGAGATCGTAGCATAAATTATACCATTTTTAAGCCGGAAAAATGAATTGAAGGAACAAAATATAATATGTATTTGAATACAGTATTTCCGGGTTTTTATTTCAGTATTTGCGAAAATAGACTCTAGATATACACGATTAGTAAACTTTATACATAAAAATGCAACTATGAGTGTTATAATTGACGACGACACTACTGAAAAAATAATAATAGAAAAAGGTGTCCGACAAGGTGACACAACCTCGCCTAAACTCTTCACGTTAGCCTTAGAAGATGTATTTAAGACCCTGAATTGGGATAACAAAGGTGTGAAGATAGATGGCACATATTTAAGTCACCTAAAATTTGCTGACGAAAAAGTAGTTGTAAGTAATAATATCAAAGAACTAAGTATAATGTTAAAAGAACTAACTACACGAAGCTTCGAGCAAAGTTGGTATTAAGATGAATATAAATAAAATAAAAATATTGAGTCCAGAGAACAAAGTCATCACTATCAATGATAATAATATTGAAATAGTAGATAAATATATATACCTAGGACACAAGATAAAAATGAACAAAGATAACCAAACAGCAGAATTGCCAAGACGAATAGGAATGAGCTGGGCTGCTTTTGGCAAACTCAAACATATCTTCGAGAACAAAGAGATCCCAATTAGCCTCAAAAGAAAAGCCTTTGAATCATGCATACTGCCAGTGATGAGGTATGGAGTGGAGACTGTGGCCCTTACAAAGAAAAGTGTAGAAAAACTCAAATACACTTAACGATCCATGGAGAGATCCATGCTTGGAATAAGCCTAAGAGATAGAATTAGAAATGACGAAATTAGGCGCAGAACTTGAGTAATGGATATCATGGATCATGTAGCGAAGCTAAAATGGAAATGGGCAGGACATGTTGCAAGGCAGGATGCTACAAGATGACCTCCCAAAGTTCTGAAATGGAGACCTTGGGAGAATAAAAGAGGCATCGGAAGACCTCAAAAGAGATGGGCCGATGATAAAGCCGCTGTGGGGGAAAGAAATGGCTACAATTAGCAAACAACAAGGAAGGATGGAAAGAGAAGGAAGAGGCCTATATCCAGCTGGAGAGACGAAGGCTGATGAAGAAGAAGAAGAAGATTTCCGGGTATTGAAATTTGTGGAATTTGCAACCAATGAGAAACAAACACGGTTAATGTAAATAATATTTTTGTTGATCGTGGATGACGCCGTTCGTTTGTGGACCAAAGTTCTATTAAGATGATTAATCTCAAGTGCAAGTCACTTGAGCATCCAATTGATATCATTAATAAAATGTATACTCTGACGTTCGAGTGATTATCGCATAATATAAATACATATTACATCTTTCAAAATAAAATAATAAAATATTTCAATATAGACTATGTTTATCCAGCCGGTGGTCCAGTAAAAATCGTCATGAAAACTGAGTAACAACATGTTGTATATCTTCTTCTTATCTGCTTGTTTGCTTATTGAATTTTAGCGATTACTATCTTGCTGCAGCAGCTTCAAACATTACCGTACATTTCCTGAACCATTTTCTCAGATTCTTCGATCAGGATATTCTCCAGTCTTTCAGGAGGTCTTCTGCTCACAATTTTGTCTTATCTTAGGTATCGACGAAAGAGGAGCAAATCCTTGGAATGGAGTATGTTCGATAATTAAAAGTTTTCAATTAGGATGGCTTGGACATATCTTTCGAACGCCAAAATAACGACTACCATGAAGGATCTCTTTAACAACACCGGAGGGAAGGGGGCCGGTTGTTAACCTTAGACTTAGCTAGGGCAAACACTGGATTAAGACGAAATCGGTACCAAAGAGATACAACAGAAAATGGAAGCGACTCATCAAGTCTATGACCCCCGGCCCTCGTAGAATAAGGGGGTAAAAATGACGAGAAAAAATATAACGAGAAGGGAAATAAAATACGTCCCGTGGACCAATCCTGACGATGGGCAACAGTAGCTGTCAATACTGAATTTAGATGGAGAAAACTGATTTCGGTTCCGCTAGATCAAATTTACACAAGCGGCCATATTGTACATATCCAAGCTGTTGTAATACTGCGACGAGGAGTAAAGGGAAACTTCCTCATAACCCAGGATTAATCATGATAAAGGCTTATGAATATAATTGCCAACATGATCACCGACATAACTAGAAGAAGAAGGGTGTATGGTATTCAATTGATTCATATAAAGATGTCATTGCTTCCAGAGATGTGACTTATCTAAGATACAAGTATTTGAAATACAGATACAAGATGCAAAATACGTATTTTCATCTTGTATCTGAAATACTTTCTTGAATATTCATCTTGTATCTTGTATTTAGATACATTCTTTTGATATCATAGTATTTTGTAAATACTAAGATTGCTAAGATACTTTTTTCCAATGATTACCTATAATGAAACCTCATCGAAGAAAAATGAGCGACAAAATGTTTGAAGAACTGGTTTTACTTAAGTCTCAATTAAAATCTTTAAAATATAATATTTTATCTTGTCACATTTGCGTATTGCACAAGATACGTATTTTGTATCTAGTATTTAAGATACCATTCTAGAAAGTTATTTGTATCTGATATTTGAAATACTTGATTTTAAAGTATCTTGCATTTTGTATTCCAGATAATTTGTACAGGATATCTTGTACATCACTGATTGCTTCTTCGATAAAATAGCATATTATTAGAAAGAAAAAATGCAATATTTAGTACCGTCAAAAATTTACGTAGTACAATAATATTATTTTAACGAATTAAATCCAAATATGTACTTATTTACAAGTTTTATACGGTCGTTGGATGACAGTGAAGGTTTTTTTTTTTTTAAATAGAGATGTGAACACGGAAAACGTGTCTACATGTGTATGTGTATATGTGTACCCGTGTATCATTCTTACTATTTTCAAACTAAGCTAAACGCTTGTGCTGTGAAAATAGGACTACCTTGCTAGGCTGGAGTGAGGTTCGAACCCGCGACCTTTGGATCACGAGGCGAGTATCCTAACCACAAGACCAACAAGCTACTCACTTATATTGTTTGTTCGGCTTGTAGCAAGTTACTATCTATAGTACAGGCCAAGCATTACCAGAAACTGGTAATCTGGTAATGATCTCGGTCATGTACGAGCCAACGATTGCCAGAAACTGATAAACCGGTAACGATGTCGTTGATGTACACACAGGGTCGGATTGAGGCAAGTGCGGCCGCACCCAGCCACGTGTCCATAAAAAACTATTTCCCATTGAAGTAGACGACCTCTAAATATGTTATTTCTAAATTGCGCGTTACTAAAATATGTTGTTGCGTTAGCGTAACTAGTGTTATGGAAATTCATATATTTGATCATTCAATATATATGACAAAGACCGCGTTCAATTCAGTAATTCATTATAACATCCTAGATTCTATGTCAATGACTGCGCACAAGACAGGTACACTGGATAGTACGCTTATAATACACTACTGCCGTGGAGCGTATCGTGACATAACCTAACCTAACCTAAAAATATCATTATCATCTCTGTGGATTTTACGATGCCTGGTGGGTGTTGGCCTCCTCAGGAGTCTCCCTCCACTGATTTTGGTCTTGTGTCAGCCCTCTCCACCTCCAAGGTAGATATGTCTTTGAGGACATTGTCGCTCCATCTTATACTCTATGTGCACTTATCTATATGCAGTTTTCTCTGGTCGCCATTTTTTTAAGATCAATCTATTTCATACATCCATTCATGATGAATAAATTAATACATATACATACAAAAGGAAATCGCCTACCGTTTTATTTTTTTTAATCCTTAAAGCCACAACAGACAATGAGGCCCAATTACTGTAGCGAAACACATTACAAAAACATCCACGCTTGAGAAAATCACATAAATGTATTGTGACCTTACCAGGAATCGAACCTGAAACCTTCGTAATGAGAAGCCAGTGTCGTGCCCGCTAAACTACGGGGCCGCTTCGGCACTGCCGAATGACCAAAGCTGCGCAAGACAAGCGACTTCGATACCCTTAGAATAAGCTAGTCCTATGTGTATGTAGTTTTACGTATGCTAATGCGTATGCGAGGGTGGATCTGGGGATGTGCTGAATTCTGCGACTTGTTTATCTAAATATTGTTACAAAAGAAGATGTACCTAAAAAAACGAGAATTCCGCACATTTTTTGTTCAGACCTCGTATATATTTATATTATATATTTTCTTCTCTTCCTCTCTTTCTAGATCCGTTCTTTTCTCCCGACACTCGATCCTCCTTTTATCTTTTATTTCTTGATTCTCTCTGTTTGTTATTGTGCAGCAATTCTGTGAAAACTTGGAAGATAGTCGTTTAATTATTTACTACTCATATGTTAACTAATTTTTATTTGTACTTTGGGTCTCCGCAGTTTTCCACTCCAGCCCTGTGCATACGTGTTAGAGATTCCAAGAGATTGATAAACCAGTAATGATCGCAGTAATACTCTACCAGAAACTTTCTACGCACCCAGAGCGCCCGACACCATCCAGGAACCAACACAGGGTCTCAAGAAACGAGTTGCTCGTTCCTCGTATCACGCAAGAACTAGAACTCGGAACTGGACTTACAAAAGAAACAGAGACAGGTTCCCAAGAAACCGGCACTCACCCATCATGTTGGACATGAACTTGGAGCGGTCCATGGGCGGGATCCAGCGGGCGGCCATGGGGTGGATGGCGGGCCACGTGGCGCCCAGCATGAAGCCCAGCACCACCCTCAGGATCAGCACGGCCATGTGGGAGAGGTGGGCGGCGGCGGGGGTCAGCAGCGTCACCAGGCTGGACACCAGCATGGAGTATCCGAACACGCGCCTGGATAGAGAAACAATAACATCAATTATCTGCACTTTCGCCATAACACACCTTCCATGTTGTCATGCTGCCTTCCGCGTATGCGCGCTTAGAGTTGGTGCGACCACGGTCAAGTGTGCGAAAAATGATCACGATCGCGTCATTTACCTTCCGGCTATTACAGTCCGGCAAACGTGTCCGTCCCGCTAGCAGTTTGCAACAAGAAGAAACAACGGGCAGTATTTCGATTTCTCTTGTCAGAGGAAGTATTGGCCATACAGAAAAGTACCTGATCCTGCAACTCATCATCCAAAGCAAAATTACGAGCAGAAGAGAAGGACATCCTGGATTTTTCGGGAAATCCACGGTCCAATTATTTCAAGCTGCTGCCAGCAAAATTATGATCGCCAAAGGAGCTAAAATGTATCCTTCATTCAAATTCACTAAAAATACCCAATCAGTTTCACACTTGTGTTCTTTAAATTATTGAAGTACGTAATTTACCGTTCGTTTTATAATTTTATTTAATACATTATTAAGTGTAAATATATAATTTTACTGATGTAACATACTCGTACATTTATCGACTTGTCTGCTTTTATGAGATGGTAAAAGAACAATGTCGTAAACCCATAAATAATAAGAAACTTTCGCGCTGAATTGTAAATTAGATAGTACTAACACATGTACCTGCAATATTACGGCGAAAAAATTGTGTCATAAAATTCACAAGTTTTACAATATTGACAAACTAAAATATAATTTGCCATTTATACCTACGTATTATTTTTTGGTATGATGTCAATTGGAAATTTGTTTATTTCTTGATCCGATTATAAATGATAAACCTGATGAATTGACATCAATAGCTTGTTGGTCGATAGTGGTCAAGACGCTGCCTAGTAATATAGTGGTTGGTGGTTCGAGTCCCATTACAGTCCATCAGCTAGTCACTCCTATTTTCATATATTTTCAAAGCATTTAGCTTATTTTGAAAATAGTAAGAATATTGATGCGACACGCGTTCCGTGTCTTCATCTAGATTTTTATAAAAAAAACATTGTATCGTGTATCGATATCGGAATAATTTCGGAATGAAACTATGTCAATAGCAATGACATTTCAATCGAAGAACAGGAAGACCCAAACTGCAATGGATGCGCTCTGTCAGCGCTTATATATACATATTACAAATACCAAATTGGAAGACAAAAGCAACGGAGAGGCAAGAATGGAGGAGACTTCTGGATTCAGCCAAGACCCACCCAGGGTTGTCGAACTTATGATGATGATGACATTTCAATCTCGAATTTCGTCAGTAATCGAAAGAATTTTTTCACTATTTTATCTATTAGCGAACTGTGCATGTTAGGTTTATATTGAGTATTGAGGTCAGAATGTTCAATTACGTTCATTCCGTACATAATTTTAGTTTAATACATAGATAAGACAACATTCCATAGCTGTTTAATTCGCAAGCGAAAATGGTTACTTTGCATAACTGAATGATGCATTCAATGATATAACGTCTAAATATGTAATAATATAATGAGAAACATTAAAGAAAAAGTATTTTTGAATTTAGGAAGACATAAAAATACATACATTAAGGTAATGAATTCAAATTAAGCACTCGTTGACAGGTGATATTGCAAAAACATTATATGTTGAAATTAAATAAATACCCTAAAAGGGATAAAATATATTTTTAAACTGTTACAGTATTAAAAGCGATCACAGTATATGCGTATGTCAAAAAAATCAATCATGGATATTAGCAATTTGTGATAGATTTAAACATAACTAAGTATAACTAATTGAGTGGAATTGTGATGAGACTTTTAAGTAAACTAATAAAAAATAAAACAATATTTTTATTCTCATTATTATTTTATCGATTTCAAAGGCACTGGTCGCGGCCAAATAATACACAGCGGCCCGAAGGACCTAACTACAGCGATCGGCAGAAGCCCATTGCTTTCTGCTAGTTTAAATAATTTATGCGTGTCTAGGCACCTACGTAGTTGATTGTTTCAGTTCTCCGTTGCCGCATACCATTGTATTACCTGATGAATATTTATGGGCGTATCAATTATGAATAGTCCTCTGTCACTTTCCCGCGTGTTTTAGTTTAATTTAAATGTAGAACGTGGGTTACACAGAGACATTGAAATATATACTAACTTGGGTACACATGTTGGTTGAATAGATATCTACAGACAATGGTAATGTGTAACTTGGGTGGATATCTATTCAACCGAATAGCCTATTACTTCTGAACTTGTGCAAAACATACCGTATTCAGTAGCGTAACTATTGCGAATTATTTTATAAGTAACCATTTTTTTTTTTTAATATTTTCCATGTTACCAGTTCCTACACCAGTGCAAGGTGTTCAATATGCCTTGTATTGGGTTGCGAACAAGACACGTGGGGTTGTTTTTTTCAAACATAAAGAACTAAATAGGTACCTTCTTAAATCGAAGGCAAAATAAAAGTTTCAGATAAGTATCGTTAATATCACATACATTTAAAAATATATAGATAGTACCTATACGTGGAACTCAGGAAAGTGCTCTAGAGTTAATTAAAATATATAAATAAAATACTCTTTTACAATATACTATCATAATTCAATAAAAATAATTAATTTAATTAAATAAAAAATTAAATACTATTTTTACATTTCAATATAAAGCAAACATATGCTGACATCTGTCAGGGTCGCGTGGTAACATAAAGCAATAAGATCTGTTGAAATTCTATTATTGCTTCGATGATTCCTTTGGTATTTTAAAATTAATTGAAGTATGCAATACAAATATTATCGTCGCTGTATATATAATAAAGTAATGTGCCGTTTAGTACATTCTGAGATGAATGAGTAAATTTTTCATATAAATAATGGAGATATACTAAAAAAACATTGCCGTTCATCTGGAAGGTCTGCCTAGTAATTATTTAAAATATTTTTTATAAATCTAGTCTGTGCAATTATTTTTAAAACAGTTTCATTCGTTTATCTCAGAATGTACTAAATCGGCATATAGGATTAATTATATATACACAGCGACGTTACATTATAAATAATATTAGGATAAATTATAGAAGTCCTACAGAGACAAAGCTATTTATTTGGGAAACGTTTATAGAAGTTTTTATAGGGTGGCCCGGGGCTTATGACCTGTATGAGCTGGCTTAAGTGATCACTTTACACAACGCAACATACACCTATTCCACCGTAAGAACATCCACACATTATCAATTTTTTAAAAGTTGTATATACGTTTGAAATCAGTTTCTTTCATACAAACATAAAACACACTGATTCAAGCTAATAAAAGTTAGAATCGCGTAAACAACTACAAAATGAATACTTTAAAGGAATATAAATGTATCATTACTATTCTTGTATATACTCGTAGAACTACCAAACATACACAGAAAATTACGTTGAGAGAAAGACGCTCACTAAGTGGAATAATGTGGTCTATGTGTCAATTTTATTGTTGTTAGAGGCGCTGTATTAATTTTCAGAATTCAAAATGTACGATTTAGGCTATGGTAAGACTTAAGCAACCAAGAAAACATATAAGAAAAGCAGTACATCACGGGTATAAGAATGATAGGAGTTTGTTGGAACAGTGAGGGGACAAAGAATAAAGTGGAACTCTCCCTAATGGGAAGGACAAAATAGTAAAAACACAGAAATGGAGTTCAAGTCCGAACATGAAGCATTTCCCAGCGCGACTATTCGTTATTAGAGAGGGTATTTGAACTCACTTGGATCCCACGACCTCAGCCATCCGTCCACCAGGAATCTCCGTGAGGATATAGCCCCAGAAGAAGCAGCCAAGAAGCAGGTTCTGCTCGTAGGCGTCCCACTGGAAGCGAGTCTGATGGATGCTGCTCTCCTGGGAACAAAAATAAGTTTATTTATTCAGATTTACGTTTACACTTTACTCCACAATCTAATATCTTTCTCTCTCTTTGTCTAAAATTTTTGATTGGTTATGTGTCGATGATGAAAGATGGATTGCTCGTGTTAAAATCAAATAACACATTGAGAATGCTCGGGTAAGCATTATTCGTAAGAAAAATATGTTCCACAGACAACACCTCAACCTTAGATTACAAATGCGAATGGTGAGATGATATATATATCGTGGGTCCATACTAGAACTACAATAGATAGCTGAAAAAGCATTGTTTTGAGATAATTGCAGTTAAAGTTTTCAAGCTTATTAAACACCTTTTCTCCTGGCTAATCGATCCTTAATAAACGTAGGTATGTTCTACTATACCTAACTTATTAATTACATGATGAACCCCAGAGATAAATTAATGAAATGTCAACGAAAAAAATAGATATTTAGTAATAGTATTTAATCTTCATTCATTTTATAATTATGATTAATAGCTTGCTTATAATATCATGTATAAATAATTTAGTTTTAGCATTAAATAGCTAACTATTTGAAGATTTTTTGGGTGTAAATATCTCAAAACTGCCAAAATTTCAGTTATATATATTTAATATTGAGCCCACGATATATTCTCGGTATCAATTTCAAATACTTCCATCTTGCCTTATCATTTCCTCGGTAAATCTTTTAACAGTTTCTACTTTTGCCGTCCAGACCTCGACTTCACAGAATTGGACTACACAGCCACGAAGATACGTCCTCCTCATTCAGGTGCCTTCGTCTCCCTGGCTGCTGCGACCTCATTGTTGGAAAGAGGTAACCAAAACAACCATTCTTAAATATTGCAGCAATCGCACGGTGCACATGAGCAATTACATATATTAATCGGTAAAGTATTGCCATAACATTAGGAATGGCACGTTTAAAGATTGTGTTATGTTTCACTTGGTCAAGTTCCATTTGTTTACCAATTTGTACACTTTTTTTAAGTAAACCTTTTTACTTAAATTTACTTTTATTAAGTAAACCTCAGCAATTCTACGTATATTAATGTTTTTATTGATCAAATAAACATTATTTAATTTCTATGACGCATTTTAATTTATTACTTTAAGCACACGATCTATTTACGACAATTTTATTAGAAAAAAAAAACGATTTACCTGCATAATAATGAAAAACAAAAGGAAAACCAATTCTAAACTAAATTTATTTCCAAATATGGAGGTTTCATTACCAGCGGCGACATCTATGTAAACTTTCTCATGGAAATAACTAATTTTCGACCATAGATGGCTACAGTCCTCTCAAATATTTGAAATAAGGCAGATAAAAACATGTCTACAACTTTCAAAAATTTGATAATGTGTGGATGTTCTTACGGTGGAATCAGTGAACGTTGCACTGTGTAAAGTGATCACTTAATCCAACTAATACAGCCCAGTGGCCACCCTATAAAGACCTCCATACATGTTTCTCGTAGAAATAGCTTCGTCTCTGTGAGACTTCTATAATTTTTCTTAATTAATGATTATCCCTCCCTGGACAAAATCCAGTACCTAATTGTTTTCATATAACATACATATAAAAATATTGATAAATTTATTTATTTAATATGCAGATTATCAGAAGAACGTTAATGTCTTGATAATTAGTTATTATATGATATTAAGGATACAATGTAAAATATTGTATAATATACATACATATACAAATATACAAGTATAAAATATTATATAATACAATTTTACGACAGTAAATTGAATACCGTGAATTAGAAAAATAGTAAAATAATCATATTGTTGATAGATTTGACGTTAGCGATGTAGAAACAATTTACGATGATTATTAAGTTGCGTGTAAAACATAAACTTTGTCACCTCTACCTGATTTAAATAACTACTGTAATTAAACTCACGAAGAGGAAGTAAATGTTTTTCACCCTATTTAATGATTACTGTAAATCAAGTTTTTCTGTATGTTTCTGCTACTAGCTTTTCTGCTCGGCATAGCTCATTATTTTGATTCTTGTATACTCGTTTTTTCAGTATATTTCACTTAAAAAAAGACGAAAGATTTTAATTGGCGGCCCTCGTAGCCCAGTGGGTATGACTCTGGCTTCTCAGATCGAGGGTTCCGGGTTCGATTCCCGGTGAGGTCAAAATTAATCTACGTGATTTACCTATGCCTGGGTGTTTTGTGATGTATTTCGCTTCTGTAATTGGGCCTCTTGGCCTGTTGAAGCGCAAAAAAATGATATTGACATATGTGTCAAAAATCTTTCAAAATCTTTCCAAATTAATAAATATTTTTCTAATTAAAGCACACTGTTCGAGTGTTTTTGTGCACGTTTGCTTAAGACATACGGATTTTCTGCTTTATTTAATACTATTGATGATTTAGATTCTTGTTTTTATTAATTTCATACTTCAATGAAAATCGAAGAAAAATCGCAAAAAATAAAATAACCGCTGTTGTTGAAAAATATAGAACAAAAAAATTCGTGTTTCAAAACTTTATATCTCACGATGGAAATGTCTCCATGCGAAATCTCTTGGACGCGCGGTAGAAGTTATACTTAAAAACTAAAATAAAGTACAAAATTATATATTAATGACGCTCAAAGTATCGAGTTCTAAAAATCTACATTGATCATTGTCGATTATTTTATTGAGTTTCGTGAAAAGAATTAATATTCAAACTTACGCAGACATAACCTCGAATTATTAAAATAATTGTAGCGAACAAAAACTTTCTTAAAAAACGATCGAAATATTCGTAAATTCACATGTAAACAGAATATGACTGCTGATAAGAATTCAATATGGCTTCGTTATTGAGACGTTGTTCCTTTTCAAAAAACGTATGCATTTTCAAAAAAATTCCTAGTATCTATTTACCCACTTTTTATCGATTTTCGGCCTAAAACAGTTCCGTATTCAGTTTCGAAACTATACAGCCGAATTGAATGTTGAATGAATGAATTGTTTTTGTTTCGAAAAAGAATATCTGATAGTTACGTCGTTTTTTACTCCCTTTATATTAACTCGTGGCGTCTGCTTGCTTGCCATCAACAAAAACTTTGGATCGATTTTTGACCCTTTTCCCGTGACCCAATCAAGCTGAAACTTGGCAAGTAGACTTGTGGCGATGATCAAGAAGATCTATCAAATTTTCGTTAAAAAATTTAATAATTATAGTGTAATTTCGGATTTTTAGAAATTTTATTGTTTTTTTCAAATTGGAATCATTAGAAAAGTTTGATTACTAGCATAGAGGCCCCATAACGTCGCGGAATATTTTCTAAATTTGAATTACTCCGTCGGTATTCATAATAGGTACTTCACTACGAATGTTGAAAATCTAAATTGTCTGACAAATGTTTTTAGAATTTAATCTTCAAAACATGAAGTGTCTTATCAAAGCTCAAAACATCTGAAAATTAGAAATATATTAAATTACTGTACGTTTAGTGTTATGTTACATGTGTTAATTCGTCTTTAATTGTTGTTATATTTTACAAGAAAGGGAGTATAGTAAAAGCTTGGTTTTTATGGGTGACTTTTTTCAATAAATAATTTCTCGTATATCACTTTTAATCGATTTTGGTATGGTAACAAACGAAAGCTTTCATTAAAAAAAAACCGACATGAATAACATGAATTAGTGAAATACGGAAATCTATTTGTGTTTGTAAAAGAGCGTTTCTCACACGAGAAGCCTCTTTTTGGCATTTCAATTACACACCTAAAATCGTAATTCAATAAAAATTTCTAATTTTCAATTCAATAATCAACCATTTGTCAGCTTTTGTTTGGTACTCGATTCAAGATAGAAAATACATTATTTATATTTTCACACGAAGCAAACACATTGTGGTGAGACATATTATCTTTAAATAAAATAACTATTTGTATAACACCACTTTATTGAGTTTACACCAACTAGTTTCACCTCACAGCTGAATCTTCATTAGGGTTCAGTATTAACTAAACAAAAACAGAATTACAAGAAATCAATCAAGAAACCATTAAGGGAAAAAAGAGACAGAACGTCAACTGTGATGGGGGTTGGGTGAAAGAGAGCGGGTAACTGCAATTCCAATTAACTAGTTATTTTATTTAAAGACATTATTTATATTACCGGAACACTTACTTCAATTGAATAAAATTTTGACAGTTTAGTGGATGCGCGCGCATTTCGTGGTCTCGTATTCCCGCTACATGCTGTAACTTCCGTTACAATAAAACTGTTGCGTCAAGAGAAGTATATAATTCCAGATATCAATTGCACAAACTGATTTTCTGTTTTATAAAGAAGTGAGAGGCCTCGCTAAGCGCGGAGCCCTGTGCTTCTCTACAATATGTACCTAATATGTGCATCCATTCATAACATATCAATAATTTGCGTCATATCTAGCTTGTCTAGTTGGCTTTTGTTTGATCCTTGTGGCAGATCACGCTGCCCACCTGGGAGGCAATTGAATAAATTAGCAAACAAACAATTACAACGCGCGCACGCTCCATTGAAATGTCACGTAAAGGTTTTAACACAACAGACTACATACACTGCGAGATTAGAACAAATTCAAAACAGGTTTCTACGTTGCCTCAATGGTAAATCCGGCATGTACTTCGACTCATATATTGAAGCAACGGACTTCTATAACGTGAGAACCCTGGAACATAGAAGAGCACGAGCTGATCAAATACTACTCTTCAAGTTACCTCAGGGACATATTGACTGTCCCAGCCGACTGGAGCTGGTTTCTCTCCACCCTCCATCAAGGCGAACCCGTGCTCTTCCATGTACCCAGAAGTAGAACCTTTTGTGCACAGAACTCATTCATCCAGCGAACATGTAAAGCATACAATGATCACTTCAATGACATTGATATATTTAATACTAACATCTCAGCTCTTAAAAACCCTATTTAAACCACCTATATTACTTGTTTCTGTATCTTCACCGGAGTGACTTAGACCGACCATCATCATACACGCACCGCAGCCAAGCTCTCATCACTCTTTGCACATAGCCCCATATCTTCAACACATACACAGAATACACACACACTCCCCTCAACCACAATCCCATACACCTCACTCCACTTCCCCCTCTCACTCCCACTCCTATCTCTCTATTTTATGTATTTTTTATTTTCTTTCTTATTAAGGTTTTGCTCTTGTCCTTTCTGGATTACTTTGTATTTTTATTTCTGTTTTGCTTTGACTTAATATCTTATGCCGTGGATCTATATAATTGATCTGCCAACTATCCAATACATTATATCGTTATAATAAATTGTATTGTTACGTTTCCTAAAATATATTTTTTTTAAATGTCACTTATTTTTCAAAGATAAAAAGCGTGAACATCACGTTCCATTTAATTCTACTTGTTCCGTGACCGCTGACCGCCGATCGAAATAATGAAGTGTCATTGGTCGAAATTGGCGTTCGAGGTATTCTGCTCCAATAGCTGGACAGGATTCCAACTTACGAAATCCGAACCAGTTGACAATTAGAACCACGGAGTTCCTTTGTCTTTTCTCTGTTGGAAGATCGACTAGGTAAGTACTAAGTAGCTAGTTGTTTTAGTAGAGATATTTCGAGTGTCTGAAACATACGCTTTATTGGGGGATATTTAGGAGGAAAATCTTTCTTTCTTTACTCCAACCCACGTTCGGTGGTGGCAATTCTGTCCATCACCGTACACTAACTACTTTTTAGAATTTTTTCGTAAAAGCGTACATTTAATTTTATATGATTTTACACTTTTTTTTCTTCATAACATTCTCGGAAATTGCGTCGAAGACAATTGTAGGGTCTAATTCCATTATTGGATTTCATATTTTAGTTATGGATGAAAAACGTATATTTGTATAGCTTCTTTGCGGTATTTTGAAACAAACCCTGATTTTCAACATGTAATGTCAATGCATTTAAGTGATTTTTGCAAGAAACAATCTGTTCTGCATGTGGCTGACAAAAAATTTACAAAACTGCACATTGCACAAGGCATTAATTGACATTATCCGATATCCGTTTTAGAGGGTTTTAGAATTAGGTGCTACACATGTTTGTTTTCCGAATGATATTACCCTCAAAACTCAAACGTCACTTATAATAACGCAAATCGATAGATGTCACCGGCATATAGAGGGTATTTTTTCAGAGGTATAAAACTTTAAAATGAAATAAAACACATAAAAATCGTGATAATGGATAATGGTATTGGTTCTATCGGAAAGATTATGCCCTTAGTGATTAAATTGAGTATTTTTTAGAGTTTTGTTTTTAGAATTGACAACACGTTTTCCAACGACCGACAGCATATTTGTCAACTGATTTTTGCTCAGTTTGGTTTGCCATTTCACCACGCTTACGGCAGACTTTGCATATTGTGCAAATTTATCTCCAAAATTAATATTGACTGTAGCGTAATAGACAGAATAAAAAATGGATCGCTGAGATGGTTTTGCCATGTGGAAAGGATGAGTGAGGAAAGAATGGTTAAGAAGATTTATGAGGCGAGTGTTGAGGGCAGCAGAAACAGAGGACGTCCGCCGAAAACCTGACATGACCAGATAAATCAAATATTGGAGAGAATGGACGAAGCAAAACTAGTGTTCCAGGACAGATGAGTGTGACGTTTTATCCCTCTGGGAATCATGGTATCGTATTCATATTTAAACAATAATGACAAAATTATCTTTCCAATAAAGCCTATACCACAATTTTAATGTGTTTTATTTAATTTTAAAGCGCTAAACCACTAAAAAAAACCTATACAATGTCCGATACAATAACTCGTCAGCATTTTAAATCATTTTTTTGAATAATTAAACTGATTTTGTAAAATTCATGAATGATTATTATATTGTCATCGGGAATACGACTCTTTGCCAATTTGCTTTACCGATCGCTGTCAGGAAGTGGGTCGAAAATTCATTACAAGATTTGTGCCTATCCTTGTCAAGTGAAGCTTTTATTAAGCTTGTAAAAAATAGCACTAGGCTAGGCAACTAGGCTCACTAAACAATTAATTGACCAGTCTTCTATTTTGCTTTCTTCCTCTTCTTTCTTTCTGCTGTAATATATAGTTCATTCTGTTGGCCAAGACGGGCATACTACATGCGGTGTTTACGCGTGCATTGGGCATACTGAAATGCAAATTTTCAACTTCACTTAAAATTCCTACTTTCCGAGTATTGAACCCGCGGCCGTGTCAAGGCCAGTTCTTGCGCGGTGTTATCTAACAGTTGCAACACCACCAGCTAACGGGCCGGCCGCAAGTTTCTTTAACTCGAAAACCGCAGCAGGTCCGACCGCCGCCATTTTAAGCTTTTTCTTCGTTGCTCGATACTTTCTGGGATGCTGACTCGGTATTTCACACAACAGACCACTTCTCAGAAGAATACATAGCAAGCACTAGCGAAGGGAAAAACTGCATTTCAAAATGAAGACTACACCACACACACGTTCACCAGTTTGAAGACTGCAAAGTGTACACTACATTTGTAGTAAAAAGTACATGAAGTGAACTAATTGTAGTACTACGAAATTGTAATACTAATGAAGTGAAGTAATTGTCGTATTAATGAAGTGAACTATTGCAGTACTACAAAATTGTAATACTAATGAAGTAATTGTAGTATTATAGCGCAATATCAATATTTTGTAATTTTTTCCCAAAATAAAAAGTTCGAAAAAATTTCTAATTTCCGGAGATTTCTTCATTCAGTCCCAAAATTTTTTAAACCATGGGGGAGGGGGTTGTTTCGATTTCCGAAAATTTCTTCATTTATCTACATCGACTTCCTAAAAATTTCACATAAACAATGTACTATTTTATAACTTTCAAGTGTGTATACTTTGCAGTGTTTGCTTTGAAATGAAGTGTACTATTTGAAGTATATACCTTAAATAACTTTGAAGTGTGTGTAATTTGTAGTATGTAATAATTCGAAAGGTGTGAATTGTACACTTCAATGTGATGTAGTACTACATTGTAGAGTACAGAGCGGACCCATCACTAGCAAGCACTCTTCATGCAAAGTTTTAAAGATACGAAGGTCCGGTTTCCACTTTTAATTGATTTAAACAGGCGCGACATTCCCTATTATGTCGGGTTTAAAATTTGGCGACAGCGCGTAAAGCTAGTGCGTGTCTCTGACGCAACGCTTTCAGTAATGTTTACAGTAGTCACGTAGGTCTTCGTTAACAAGAACTTAACCATATTTTTTAAAATTAATGTTTGACTCATTTCAATTCCACCACTACACAATGTATCGAGCACAAGAATAGAGATGATAATTACAGTTAATGCTGTGTACCAAGACTAACTATTTCAACTAACGAACAAATTCAACTTGCGAATAAGCTCATGGAACGGACGGAAATCGCGGCATTTGACAGTAGATATAGTAATAGTTAAGCAAAAATCTATGATTTTGCTTACCTATTAAACGGTCTTTACTTTACGAGTATAAAAAAAGATTCGATAAATCTATTGTATAATGAGAGGGAAAATGGATGCTCAAAATTAACAATCAAACACACATGCTTATTACTGACATGCTCATAGAATAGAGGCTCTCTTGTTCAAAATGGAAACTTCGCAAACTGAAAGATGAAATTCAAGTGAATCAAAAAAGTTCTTGAGTTCCCATCCGCACATTTTTGATTTTAGTTTTTATAAATTTAATCATTCATATTTTTTTATTTGTGTTATAAACATTATTTCTTGCTATACTATGTTTATATAGCGTTGATCGAGTATTCCACAGACATTCGTGATTCTTATAAGTCACGAAAAGTAATGTTTTGTCATCTCCCCAACGCGCCATATTTGTTTCATCTGTCGCGGACTGAGGAGATCGCATTGATAATCGACATTAGCCGCGAATGACATTAGCATGCTCATAAGCAAGCCTCTTCACACATGCTCAAAAGATACCCCTTCCACCCGCAAATCAAATGAGCATGCTCATAAATCAACCGGCGGCTGATTTTTGAGCGTGCTAGTAATGAGCATGCTCATTACCAGCACGCTCACGCATGACACACTTCTATTCTGAGGACGGTTTTCTTGAATAATATTTACGCAGTTCGCCTTGTTAAAACTGTTACAATTCCTTTATATTATTCAATCAATTTTACGGTATTCAGTTGAAGACTCCACGGGAAAAATAATGAATGTCAAGAAACGTTTATTTAGAGAAAAAGAGTTTTTTGTAGTTTCAAAGTCCATATTTCTTTCACTCTTTTATATAAATATTGAATCAACTTATTACTATATAAACATATTCTATATACTGTCAAATAGACAACGACGTTTTTTGACATTCGGTGGGCGGTTATTCCTGTTTCTTGCGATGGATAAACAGATATAAATTTAACTATTACAGTCGACCACGACGGTTTTACCCGATTCTGATTTTTTGCACAAAATAATACCCCAAAAAGTCAACAGATGGCATTAAAAGGTCAGTTTCACAAAAAAAGTGACATTCACTGTTTTTCCCGCGGAGTCTTCAGTTAAGGTCACGTAATGTTTTCTCTATGGTGACTTTGTGGCCACCCAGCTGCGCTGCTAGGTTTAATGACCAAACATATATTATCGACATTGTGGTGAATGGTCGAGCAGCAGCCACACCAGCGTGAAATTAAAACTCGGCGATAAGACACGTTTAAGGTGCGGAACAGTAAACAAAGTCCCTCCACCAATACTTAAGTTTTCATGTGCGGCTAATCTACGCTTCATTCTGCAACATATTCTTCGTGGAATGTTCCAGAAAGATAGAATAACCTTTCCTAAAGCTTAATTAACACGCATGACTCAATTTGTCAGTATAAACCGTGTAAAGAAAAACTTTGGTCTAATGTTTGTTGTAACGCAACACATTTCTGTAATTTTTGGTGTAATTTATTTATATTTATTTATTTATAAAAAGGACAGCAAACAGTACATGCATACAAAACATAATGATTGTTTCATTAAACAATAAATCATCATCAATATAAAAAAACATGCACGTGCTACACCTAATATCACGCAATTTGTATTGCGCGACTGCTTATTAATGTTTCTGAGAGAATAAGTTAAATGTGTTTGATGAGTGTAAGTGTGTAGGTATTGTATGTGGCAGTGAATGGTGGACCTTATAATGAAATGAGAACGAGAGAAAGGGAAGATTAAACAGTAACACATTTCTTTAATTTTTGGTGAAATACAACACATTTCTGTAATTTTTTATGTAATGGAATACATTTCTGTAATTTTTGTTGTAAAGCAACACATTTCTGGAGGATTCGGAAGAAGATCTCTTTTTGCCTTTTTCCCTATAATTAACTTTGTACAACACTCGCGCTGTGTTATTTTGTCCCTACAATAGAAGTGATGGTATTTTAAACGGTGACACACTAACTGTTACTTTACAATCAAATACACATCTCAAATAACAATACCATATGTAACCAGTCAAAATAACGGTTTGGCCATCACTAATAGCGGTTCCTTTCACCATCAATGAGGCGAGCCCTGAAGGGGAGGGGAAGTATTTTTGGTCGTTAATGAAAATACGGGCAGAAGGAGTGAAGTTTTGTGGACCACGATGTGATTCATTAATGATTTCTCCGATTTCTTTTTTAATAATCTTGTTGCATCACAAGTAACTGCGATTTCAATTAATTATTAGGATATTAGGAGAAGTCTGCAGGATCTGTCAGATTCAGATCTCTTGAAATGCCAATTTTATGTTCCCAAAAGGATGGCCACCTCTTGGTAACCCAAGTTGAGTGAGAACGACATCGTGAGGAGTGATCTGGAGGCCTTCCATATTCCTGTGGTCAACTGGAGTGGAATGCTCTAGGAGAGAACCGCCTAGAGCTGATGTACATCAGACGAAGTCTCTTCTAATAGTCTTGACGTCGCCAGCATCATAGCAGACAGCCTGCATGTGAACTCGGAGTCTTCTGGAGAGTTATTAAAGTGAGCTACTCTTGAAAACTTTCAGATTTACCCATCGTGTGAGTGACCAAACATATGACGATCCTTTTATTCCATCTTGAAACACCACTTTGTGTTTTTTTCCAAACTATTTAAAAACGTATGATTGGAAGAAGGTTTTAACTAAATACATTGCTCCTGTAGACTGTTCTAGGTACGCTACTGCGCGTCACCAACACCACACATCAAGATAATCTTACTTTCTGCTTCCCCGTACCCTAAGAAAAAAAATTGTCTGACAGAAAACTTAACAAGTCGGATTTATTAAAGTTTCTGTCCTATCGCAACCTCTTTCCTTTCTTGCAATCATTGCTATGATTGTCAGGGCATTTAATTTATTAATTTCTGCTTTACAGCCCCCCTTGTTTGATTTAAATATCCCAGTCGAACAAATTAACTGCATCATAATTCCCAATATGAATTATTTCCGGTCCATTGTTGTTAAATTGATCAATTATCGTTATTTTGGTCTTGTCGAAGATTATGTCTCCCCGTTGACTGTTCTCATTAAACATAATGACTGTTCTCATTAAACATAATGTCACATTACATACACAGAGAGTAATTTAAAATAATTAATTAAGTATAATCACAAATACCTGTGAGTGTATTGCAAGACGAGTAACAATTTTGAATAAATGTTGACTTGTGAGCATGCAGTGGTAATTATTATCAAAATATAATCAAATTATTAGTATCAATCAGACAAATGTTTTTTTTAAGCCACGGTGACAGCAAAAGAAGAAAATTAGACCGAAAGTGGTTAAAATAAGATTATTTGGGCCTACGAGTGGCAAAATCTATTAATAACTAGCTGTTCGTACCCGGCGTTGCGCGGGTTAAGGATTAAGTTGAAAATAAATTTGTGGGAGGAAACAAAGGTTCGATTCGAACGGTATAGATTTGCATCGAAAATATATCAGGAGGAGAGGAAATGGTAAAATGGGAAGGAGGAAATGTCACCCATGTTACCCGCCGGGTCCTAACGAATATTTTTCCAAATTTTGAGTCCGATCGGTCGAACAGTACAGATTTGGGGGAGGGGAAGGGGTAGAAGAATAGGGGGAAATGTCGCCTATGTTACCCGCCGGGTCCTAAAGCATAAGTATGCAAAATTTGAAACGAATCGGACGACGGTGTAGATTTGTATAGAGAACAGATAGACAGAGAAACATTGAATTTTATATTTATTTATTTATTTAATTAATACACGGTACAACGTACCATTAAAGAAACAATATATATAAACATGTTTAGATTGATAGGTAATAATAAAAAAGGAGATAAGGTATAATTCTATCGAAAACAATTAATAAAGTGATATATAAAGAAAAATAAAACATTACTTAACATAAAGTATAACAAAATTACATCAAATGAAATAATAGTTATCAAATCAAATATGAATGTCAACAATCAATAAAACTACAACAAATTAAAATAATTATGTCTGAAATTCAAGAAGCAACAAAATTACAACAAAATGAAATAATTGTAAACAAATCAAATCTAGAAATCAAGAAGCAATAAAAATGACAGTAAATAAAATGAAATGTAAAATTCAAAAATCTAAAAACAAGAGATAGACATGACATCAATAACCAATTATAAACGACCGAATTCGTCCAGAAGAGCTTTCTTGTAGGCGGCTAGTGTTTCCGAAAAAACATCCGATAGGTAGCCATACTCGTTTCCTAACCTATGGAGCCTTCTAATAGGTGAGCTATAGAGATAATTTACACTAACATTGTCACAATGAAACGATATACTTTGTCTAGTGCTCCTGGAAGGGATGTGATAAAAAATTAGCTGCGTTAGTTCTGAACTGTTGTAATAATTATTTACGATTTTATACAGTAATACGAGGTCAGCAATTTTCCTTCTATCGGATAATCTATTTAGTTTAATTAGAGACAATAGAAAATTATAATTTATGTCCATTATTGGTATGTGTAATTTAAAATTAACAACTCTCAAAAATTTGTGCTGCACTCGCTCAATATTATTGGAGTGAACAGTATAATGTGGAGACCATACAGGAGAATTAGATTCTAATTGAGTTCGTACTAGAGACGTATATAATAATTTAATGGAATTTATAGTGTTAAAGTGTTTTGTAAGCCTCAAAATAAATCCTAGCAACTTCAACGCATTATTAGTGATGTTGTCAATATGTGGAATAAATGTTAGTTTCTCATCAAATATCACACCTAGATCTCTTACAATTTTGACTCTTTCAAGAGGAATGTCATTTAATGTATACGTAAAATAGAGGGGATTTTTTATTTTAAAAAAGGTGATTACTTGGCATTTTTGAATATTCACATAAAGTTTGTTAACATTACACCAGTTGATAAGTGCATTTAAATTAAACTGCAATACCAAACAAACTTCTACACATTGTATTCTTTTAAACAGCTTTAAATCGTCAGCAAAAAGTAAGAATTGAATATTATTAAAAGAGAAGAAACAGAATATGTATAGATTGAGTAAAGAAAAGATAATTTAGGAAGTAATACAAAGCTGATCTTAGCTCAGCAACAATATATATATATACCCACTAGTGGTTATGGTGGTGGATAGCCCTTGTGCGAGTTTGGTGGGGGTGGCTGTGCGCGGGTGGGAGTGGGTGACGAAAATGTGCTTTCTAGCACATTGTTTTGTTATGAGAAGGCTGCAAATGCTTCAGATTGTTTCAAAATAGGCGCGCCGACTGTGTCGGTGAGTCTAGAAGGTTCCGGAAAAACCTGCTCTGGAAAGTTCTGGAAGGAGAATGTTCTAGAAGGCTCGCGAAAGTTCTGTAACGATCCAAACAGTGTACTAAAAATCTACGCGTGCGAAGCGGCGCGGGCACATCTAGTAGAATATTAAAAAATTGGCGCTTCATCGGTAACACATCGAGCAATGACACAGCTCATTGTGTGACGTCAGCTCGAGCAGTGACATTGTTTGACCCTTACCAGTGTGACATTGTGGACCCCGAGGGTGGCGTTCATCTCGCTGGCGCTGGGCTCCACCATGGCCACTATGGCGATGGTGAGGTTCACCCTCAAGGCGTAGTTCAGCATGAACCCTGTGATCACCATAATATAAAGCACCACCCTGCACGACAGCCATCCTGAAACAAGGAAAATAATAACAATTAAACATGCATGCACTCGTGCTACCAGGTAAAATTACCTCTGATGTGATTATTCTAAGAACTATTAATATACCGTTATTAATTGATGAAGTTATGTACGATATTCTCGTGTAAGGAACTTTCATGCATCATCGATCTCATCTAGGGTTGCCGCCCGTACTTTATTATAAAGTATTGTACGTTATTTCAGGTAATTATACTCTACACTTTATGAGAACTATAAAGTACGCGAAAATACTTTATTTCGCATGATTTGATTTCTCTGGGATTCATTTTACATGTGATATACAAAAATGGTTGGTCGTAAGAATTTTTGCGTGAAACGGTACGAGAGATTTACTGGGGTCGATGACGTTATCGATTGTTGCCGAATAGGTTAGATAATTAACGAATATGCCCTGTGGGCCACAGCGTACATTCGTAGATTATTTCTGAATCTAATGAAAAAAGAATTACTCATTTAATTTAACTTAAATATAGGCTGTAAAGGTACTGTGAAGCTGTTTAGCAGTGATATTTATTTGTTAAAAGTTGCTAAAAGTAATGAAAAATATATTTTTTTAAGCAAAATAATCTAAAATAAATAGTACTTTATTATGACACAATGTACATTTTTTCCTATCTTTAATAACCAATGTACTTTATTTGCACACAAAAAGGTGGCAACCCTAATCTCATCCATCATTAGATCCGACCGCTGAAAAGAATCGAGCGGAAATAATCGGTATTTGTAGGTGAATATGTACTGATGCGTGATCGCATCACTAAGGAACTACATCGCTTAGAGCGAATTTGATTTTCACAAAAATTAGAGCTCTGTAGCAAAATTATGCTATTTCCCGCTTTAAAATTACTCAGTCAATGTGGACCCGAAAATGGAAAAAGTGCCATATTCGCCAAAATTTCGACAACAAAATAATATTTATTATGAAATAAAAAAGTTATGCATCGTTGCTCTAATATTTTGCAAAATGTATTTAATCATTTAATTATGTATATAGACATAGATATAGATGTTTATTATATAGGAAAAAGTACATATTTTTAACAATGAATATAACAATTTGTATTAATTAAAATTAAAAAATTAAATATAAATGTAATGTCCCCAAACAGCAATTTTATGCTGGTATAAGGGGACAGGAAATAAAGTAAAATAAGTAGGTACACATATTAAATATTAGGTCCTTACATATGAAATTGGCGTTTTACCGTACTGGCAAATTTGATCTCAAATATCTTCTCTTTGGTTAGGAATTCCAAATCCAAATTTATACAGCTATTTAATCATGTATTTGTGTTTTGAAAATTATAATTCATTTGTTTTTTCCTCAATTGTTTTTTTCATTGCGTCACTCAGTTTACAAAATGAAAAACTTGAAATATCGCGTTATTCACGAGTACGAGTTCCACCGTGGCACCAGTGCTGCAGAAACGGCTCGAAGGATTAATGATGTGTATGGCGACGGTGCCGCAAAAGAAAACACAGTGCGTTTTTGGTTCCAACGTTTTCGTTCTGGAAATTTCGACCTGCAGAACAAGTCCCGTGGACGGCCGGAGACCAAAGTTGATAATGAAGAATTGAAGGCTATTGTGGAAGCGGATCCATCGCAAACCACATCCGAGTTAGCTGCAGGCTGCGGTGTTAGTGATAAAACTGTTTTAATCCACTTGAAGCAAATTGGTAAGGTGAAAAAGCTTGAAAGGTGGGTACCTCACGAATTGAGTGAAGCAAATCAACAAACGCGCGTTGACTGCTGCGTTGCATTACTCAACCGGCCCAATAATGAAGGGATTTTAAATCGAATCATTACCTGTGATGAAAAGTGGATCCTGTACGATAATCGGAAGCGCTCATCGCAATGGCTGAAACACCCTGGCCGAACCAGCCAAACCATGCCCCAAGCGAAAATTGACTCCGAAAAAGAGTTACTTGTGAAAGTTACTGATAACGCTAGACCACACACTGCACAACAGACGGCTACCAAATTAGAGGAGCTTCAGTTGGAATGTCTAAGACATCCACCGTACTCTCCGGACCTTGCCCCAACAGATTACCATTTTTTTCGAAATTTGGATAACTTCTTGCAAAGGAAAAAATTCAACTCCGATGGGGCAGTCCAAACCGCCTTCAAAGATTTTATTGATTCCCGTCCGAATGGTTTTTTTAGTAAAGGGATCGATGAACTACCTATGAGATGGCAAAAGTGCATAGATAGCAATGGTACATACTTTGATTAAATAAATATATTATAATAAAAAAAAATCGGCTTTATGTTCCTCCCATACTAAACGCCAATTTCATATGTAAGGACCTAATATAAGCACATTGACTTGTCAAACAGTTATCTCCTCCCAAACACGAGTCCCTTCAACCGTTTATTGAATAGTTCTATACTATTTAATTCCTTTATGGAATTGGGAATTCCATTATAGAAATCGATCGCAAAATGTAAAATTTATTATTTACTTAATTTATGTAACCACTTGACTTGTATATCTTATCTATATATAAAATCATTTGGGTTCGAAAACAATCGTTTTTTTGATTATTAAAAATATAAGTAATCAATTATTTAAGTGGCAACAAAAAAAAAGAATTTAACTATATTTAATTTTATTTTTAAACGATTCAATCTCCATCGTATCTAGGATCTTTTGCCATCTTGTTGGTAGACTTTTAAGAAAAATATGCTTCTAGGTGTTTATAAAGCGTCATTATTAAACCCTACCGGGCGCCCACTTCGATCGCTATCAGACAAGTCAAAATCACCATCGGAAAATTTTCAACCAACGTTGGCACTTATTTACTTAAAATACGTCTCCATATACATCACAAATTTTCTTTGTTGCAACCGTTGCATTAACACCCGATAGAAAATGAAACAGCATGCAATGACTTAAATTTTCTAAGTTGTAAACGTGTTGTTATTGACAATGGGAGAAATCCCGAAACGTTCTAACAATTCAAAATAAATAAAGTGGAATAGAACAGTGTTGTTTACCCTCATTTTTTTAAACATTAAATTTTCTAAGTTAGTTGATTGTCCGCCATTTTACAACAGAGTAATAAAAAAATAAAAATTATTGTCACAAATCACATAAAACACGTCTTTACACGTTCACTTTACTGAGCTTGACTGAAGCAAACATTTCACACCAAAAATAATTGATCACTTATGGGAACACCTATTATTTACTATGTTATTTCTACTTGAGTTTTTAAAATTATTTTATTTTTTCACGACTTATTTCGAGAGATTGTGATTTTCTCGAAATTGGTAGTGAAAAAATAAAATAATTTAAAAAAATTCAAACAGAGATAACAACGTAAATATAATTAAATATTTTTAATTACCTATCACTATGATTCCCAACAATGTAAACGCCTAATCCATCATTTTCTTCATCATGGTGATAAATAACAGATTTTTAACAATCACCTCATATAGATCACTTCATCAAACATATAGATCATCGAAGATTTAAAAAAGAATCCAAATAACAGAAAAACACTTTTACCACTTGCCTGACTTGTTTTCATTGCCTGAAATACGCATCTCTCATATTAGGATCCCGATATTACCAATTCAGTCTTACAAAGTGTTTTATGTTATGTTTATGTTTATGTTTACAGAGATAGTCTTCTCCCTGGACCCAGGTCACGCCGTGTTTATCATCAGTACTAGGCACCAAGTTCCCAGCCAGAAAAGCTATCATTCGAAAGGAATACATTTGACGTCTTTTGGAAATTCGCCAGATCATATTGAGGTCACAGCGCCAGGTGCCGCGGTACTCCACGACGGGGAGATGCTGCTGCAGTTTCCACTGCTGCGCTACCTAACATTCAACTTTACTTCCCACTCCTTGCTCACCCAGAACGATTCTGTTTACCACACATGTTTACCATTCAACAAGATATTTTGTTCCCAGGTTTTCATGGCCGTTAAGAATCTGCTGTGTGCAACTGTCTGGACTATTCTGAGGATGTGGAGCACGCATCACCAGCACCACAGAGCTTCTGATATATTACGCCGTTGCCCCTTTAGACTCCGTGCGTCAGTTTCATAGATACGTATTGGGATGATAATGATTCTGGTAATAAATATAGATCTTCTTCTTTTCGCGCCTTATACAGGTAAACTTCCAGACGACCGATTGCCCGACAAGCCAACTTCCCAAAAGCCAATTGCCCGACAACGTAACGCCCCGACAATTTTATTTTTCTTTTTTGAAATTTGTTTGTGCACATTTTTGCGAAAATATGCACATACAAATTCTTCACATCTTAAGAACAATTTTTTATTTCATTATTCATTTATCATAATCTTTATACATGTCTATTTTTACAAGCATCTTGCAAAACTGTATATGCAGTTTGTATGCAAGAATACATACAATACAATACAGTATATGTTAATACTTAAAGATTAAAATGGTACCAATTAGGTTATCACAATTTTTTACAGCTCACTGTAGTATTCTTTTAATAATTTTTCTTTATTTTTTTTCTCCTGTTTCATTTTTTAGTCGGTTCGATAGTTTTGAAATTTCGTAATGTTTGGTGTCGTCTCCGTAAAAATAAATATGTTTTTTTTCTAGATTTTTATTTTTATTCAATATTTTTCGTGACGTATATCTGTGTTGTATTAGTGTTTTGAATCTGACTTTCTCGTATATTTCTAGTGTCAGTTTGTAATATTATTTTTATAACGAAAAGATTTTACACATTTGAATAGTTGATCGGATTGGTGCTTGCATGCTTCTTTTTGTTTTTTATTTGCGATAGTTTTAATTATACTTATTTGTAGTTGTTTTACTTTGTCTATTTAAAACTGTATTTGAAAAATATTTTTATTTATTAGGTTACCTAAGGATATTTCATTTCATACTATTCCTAGGAATTGTTTTGAGTGTTACTTTTATTTTTAATTATGAAACAGGATTTAAAGTAGTTCTTTAAATAAAAGTTACAATAAAACACATCAGCATATTCTAAATAAATTCTAGGTATGGTGTTAAATGATTTATTCCTTCTTGAAAATAGTCAATATTTCAATCGTGAAGCTGTCAAAAATAGATGACACTGTGGATTATGAGTAATGAATTTTGAATAGATTTTGGAAAAAAATTTTGATGATACCAGGATCGATACCGGGAATAGAAAGTGCCCATTCACTCATTAATATTACGTTTTATAACGAATGCCAGAAAATCTTATTTTAATTATTTTTTTTACGTAATTTTTTTTCTTTTTTTTATATAAAAATACCTATTCCTTAGTAACCGACATGTAAAAGTGACGTCATTTTTGGCGGATTACAGCTAGTTTTTTATTAATTGAAGATAATTGTTTACTTTGCGATATCATCGGAAAAAAACAAGTCACACTTTCATACAGTTATTTATTAAACTCACAAAGCGGAGCTGTTTTCTTCTGTTTTAAAACGTTTGTTTGATAATCTATGAACTGATTAACTAATTTAGTTGTGTCGTTTTAGGAAAAAAACATGTGTTTAAAATATATCATCATTCAAGTCGGTCATTCTTAACTATTCTCCTCCATCTTTCCCGGTCTTCTGCGGATCTTAGCGCTTAGAAGTGCCATTAGCTTTTTACGCTTGCTTGGCCCACCATAACAAGCTTCCCCAAGATATCTATTCTTCTAGCGAGGTGGCCAAAAAATTGCGGGATCTTCGACCTGAATAATTAATTATCTGAAATTTCTAGATTATAAGTACTAAATTGCACTGCAGACTAGGCCGCGATCGAATTCCCTACTTACACCAGACTCACCAAAATATGCATTTGCAGTGATTGTTCAGCCCTATTGCAAGAAATAAATAAATAAATTTAATCGGCTAAATACAAAAATATGGTCCCATAATTTTTATTCAGATCAACTATTAGACGCAAAAACCTATCACGACGGTAAAGGATAGGCAGTCTTGCAGCCCCTAGGTAGCGCACGGATAAATCCGGTTGGATTATAAAAGTGATAAAAAAAACTATTGAGTAACATTGTGACAGTTGAAGCGCGACATCTTGCATTTCGTTTAAATGATAAATTGGCGGCGCGTAGATTAGAGTGAACGACCTATTACAACCAAACCGGATGGGGACAGCTCCACGTGCTGGGAAACCACGTGTCCAGCGGCTATAACGGGCTTTTCTTATATCTGGTTTACGCGTATTCAATTTCATGTCACATTTTTTTAATTACTGACCGACAGGAACTCTTTAGCCGGTTGTTTCAAGTTGGATTAAAGTAAGCGTTCGTTTAAAGCATAGATATTTACGAAAACGGATCGTCTGATTGGTGGAGAAAGCAAAAATCTAAGCTTTAAACGAACGCTTACTTTGATCCAACTTGAAACAACCGGGCCTTAGACGTTTCCTTTGCTTAATTTCTTGCATCAAAATTCTATCGTTTTAAATTCCGTTTTGAAAGCGAGATAACACGTCAACATTATACGCACATTTCACCGTTGCATTTTTGACTTAGGGCCGGTTGTTTCAAGTCGGATTAAAGTAAGCGTTCTTTTAAAGCATAGATTTCTACGTTCTCCACCAATCAGACGATCCGTTTTCGTAAAAATCTATGCTTTGATCGACCGCTTACTTTGATCGAACTTGAAACAACCGGGCCTTAATAGGATTAAATATGATTTTCAATATGCAATACAAGATACTTTTGAATCTAAACAATACTTTTTGTTTTTTCCGCTTCTTTTATTTGAGAATATTACTACTACATGTTTCGGAAACCTCCGTTACCTTCTTCAGGTGAGAGTGGACTGTATTGGGTTGGAGTGTGGGTTGCGGGTCCAGTGGAAGTGAATAGGCGTATCTAGCAACGGTTTAGACAATTTTCCGTCTCCATGATTTCGGCCTCAGAGGCGCACAAGGGGAAGGAAAAATTGGCCATGCATCCCCCAAAAAAATTAAAAAACTGGTTTCCCAAAATTATTTTCTTAATAACGGACTTTTTATGTTTAAACTTACTTTGCTTCAGTTCTTTACAAAATACTAATATATATTTTATTTTCACAACAAAAAAAATATTGATAAATCAATGCTTAAATGTGAAGAAATTATTTTTTACGTTAACGCATATGACAGTATAAATGTGCTCGCCGTATCTGTTAATCCAAATTCAAAATATCTATACCTGTAATTGCTGAAGTATTTAATTTACTTAATGTTTTCAAAATTTTTTGCCTGTTGCGTTAATTATGCCCTGCTTATCGTCCCAGACAAATCTTCATCGGCAATTATCACTGTAATCAAATCACTTTCACTTAATTTCCCTTTGGAATCCCATCAAACATACCAACTTATTATGAACAGATAATAATAAGTTTTCAATACATTTCCTGCAATAATAATGATTTTCTCCAGGCATACCTACAGCAAAAACTAAAACGCATTAGAGATATAAAGGTATTCCATAAACATAATATATCCAGGCATGAAAATTTAATGAACATCTTAACCCTGAACTACAATAATTTGTACCTACTTATAACATGTGACATGAATTTTTTTAGGACTTTTTTCACAATATTTAAGGGGTTCGGTACCTAATAAGATATTGTATTACTTACTAGGTGCATTTTTTTTATTAATATGCTGCAAGCCCATCCATAAATCCTAAAATATTTCATTTATTTTACATTTGCAGTATGTAATTATTGGTTGAAATATTTTATTTTGCACGGCATTTATTTCCAAAAATTAGAGATTATATAGGACACACAGAAGAATATAGAAAAAGAAGAGCTCTGCGCAAAACATAGGCACCATACTTTCTAGCCATTTCACTCCTTTCACACATTTTGGGGTTTACAAATTTCCTAATAAATTTCACGATAAAATGTACCGTGACCAAAAAGAAATTTGTAAACATTTTGGGATTAGCAAATTTCCTAAACAAATTCTGCACAGCTACTCTTTAGGATCCCACGTAAATACATTTTATTTTATAATACTGAATCTTATCCGTGACAAATTTTTCATAATTACGCTTTAGGATTCTGCGTAAAACTAACACCTTCCCTGTTTTTCCCTGGCCATCCTAGACTGCTCCAGTAAAAATGAAATTTGTATGGAAAGCCATTAAATTTTTCCAAAAATACGAGCAGTCACTCCCTCTGCGTGGACCAAATTTTGTACACATTATTATTACTTAGGGCCCCTCCTAAAACAAATGCACCCCCCTCCCTCACCCACCCCTCAAATCCTAATTTTAAATTACATGTAAATCTTGGGGAGTAATTATTCGATTTACGTCAACTTGGTTCCCGCCTATTTCATCGCAAAATAAAGATTTGAAGCATGAATCAAGCCTCAAATCAACAATAATTTACACCGTCAAGTTATCATAAATAATTGTTCCACATTCATCGGTAATAATTTGTAACTCGACTTTAATTACAGAGTGGTGGCTTTAAATTGACATGAAGAACATTTTTTTAACGTCCGTCACGCCAATATGGCCGACGGGCTGACAGACTGGCGCCGAGACTGACAGCCGCAAAGAAGACTAATCGGGAAAACTTCAAGTCAATCACCCATCTGTCATCTCGCCTCTCGCGAATCGCAGATCGCAAATCGAACTTTCTTATTGAGCGAAAAAACTATTTTTTTAAACACGTAATCGAAAACCAATCCATAAGCTATCCATTGCAGGAAAGTTATTAGCGTAATCAGCTCTTTAATTGGTTCGTGATTGATATGCGTGGCGTATTGAAATGAAATTTCTTGGCCGCAGAAAGTAAAAAGGTGTAGCGTGACCACAGCCCCCCTCTCGCGGAATCCTGAACAACCTCAACGCGTAGCAAAGACACACACCAAATAGCGCATTATAAACAACAGGGGTCCCATTCGGGGGACCTCCTATTCCTAGATACCACGTAACTCCTGGCTACCGGTTCGTTCGTTGTAGATTTTTGTTAATTCAGTGTGAAAAATTACCATAAGTAACCTTTCATTTCTTACTCAATAAGACTTCCTTTTCAATCCCGAGTATTTCTAGATTGTGTAGGCATTTTACACAACACGGGCACATAACACTACCCCCCTTAAAATTAAAACAGTTAACAAAATACTGGTGCAAATGAGCAAAAATATTTCTTTACAGACATATCAATTTCTTCTGTGTGTGATTTTCTGGGATTATACCGTGTTTATCTGACCTCTCCCGCAGACGTTTTGAATCTCATTGCAAGGTCCATCACCAGGACTGGTGAAAAGGCCAGAAAACCATACACAGAAGATCCTGAACGGCCGTGAAAACCTGAGAACATTTTCATATCAATTTCTTCACAATCGAAAAATGAAATGTGATGACTGTAATACGATACAAATACTAACTATTGTATTAACTGTTTTTAAATACTTTTCAAACACTAAATAAATTGTGGTTCTTGATCACACGGAGCCCATCACGGAAGAACCTGACTCCACTGAGCAGTGCCCCCTTTGTTTGCCCCCCTAATTCGTTTGAGGAGTGGAAATGGCCGAGTAAGACTAGATTTTTTATATATTCTGTATCATGTATGGAATGTATCAAAAGAACATGATAGCCGCAGGATTAATATTTATATATTTTAAATTTGATAGGAGTATATGCGTGATATAATCAAATTGAGAATACTCTGAACTAATCTTTGAAATCCCAAGTATCTACCCACTTCTTCATATTTTGCCTCTTTTGTCAACCTTTGAGATTAGCGGTTCGTAAACCCCTCTTCATATTGTTATGCCGAATAGGGGCATTTCATCTTCCGCATAAGGTCATGCGTCTTCTTTGGTCTGCCCCGTCACTTATTGGAGTTCTGAGCCTACGTAGAAGTGGCCTCATCCGTTGGACGTTACCTCCATCAGCTGCACCTTGGTGAATGATTTCCTCGTACAGTCTCGGTTCTGATTCTATCCACCTGGTGATATCTAATTACTACCAGACATTCATCCAACCGATTGTTCCGGTCAGTTGATTGTTAAATCAGCCAGCAAACTCCGTAAACGAAGATTTATCCAAAAGAAGACAATTTGGACGGGAACCTAGATACCATGGATTCGAAATAAATGGAGAAGCCGGAACTTAACAGTTTAACAGTTTGTACAAAGAGTTCCGGATTGTCAAAACACATCAATATTCTCAGAGTGAACGGGACACCTGTATCGGATGCACGATTCACGAAGTACAGACAGAAAACTGAAGAGGCCAAGACTCAAAATGGATGGAGCACCATTGAAGAAGAAAATAATATTCTTTCTTCTTTACTTATTATAACATGTAACTTAGTAACCAATACTGTGTACGAAGACATCGATCAATTTAAATTATACGCATATCCGTAACAAAACGTCTCTTGCACAGAATGCACACGCTGCACCCACCGGTGTATTATTCATCCAAACTCGACGTCATCCAATGTGCAATTTAAAATGCATTCAAACACAGCATGACTGCCAGCATTTGATTAGGTACTTCAAATGGCAGGGGACAACGTACAGGACCATCTCCATGCGCACACAACCTGTGGTGAATTACTAGTTTCAGAAATGTATTTAAATGGAGGCAGACAGTACGTAAGGGAGAATTAAAGCAACTAACATTTAACGACGCTGTTGATGACTCTTGGGCCATAACTTTTACCGGTTACACTAAGGTAAAATGGACGAATTAACGAGACTATTATCCGACTATCTCACGAACGAGCGCAGCGGAAATAATTATAAAGATTAGGGCTCTAGTGTACTGAATTGATCCTTGTTAGATGTGCAGGGGACGTTTTTTAAAATGCATGCCTAAGTATTTTCATATGCTGAAAATATAACCATTAATCTCTTATGTATCCCCAATAATAATAATTTCGATTGTCTATAACATCCTATCCAATAGCTGATCTCATCCCGTTTCAAAAATTAGTATTTTTTCAAAATTGTTATTAAAGTAGCTTGTTGGTGTGGTGGTCATGACGCCGGTCTGATGATCTGGCGGTCGGCGGTTCGAACCCCATTCCAGAACACCATCAAGTATTTTTAATTGGTCTATGTAATATACACCATGCTTATAAATAAATAAATAGAGTTTGTCCTATTTTCATAGCACAGGCGTTTAGCTTATTTTGAAGATAGTAAGAATATTGTTGCGACACGCATTCTGTGCTCGCATCTATATTTAAAAAAATTAAAACATTGACTTTGGTTTTTTTAATAAAATATATAATATACATATAAACACGCTGAATTAGATTTTTTAAATATTTAGATTTTTTCAATATATCAGATCAATGAATATTAAAACTAATAAGTGGATCCATTACTTTATCGCATATGTCATAAGTAATAATCGTAAATCAAAATATATAATTCTCTATGTAACAATGTCCGTCACTAACACTACCAGATGGCTCAAATAACAATGAGGTATAAGATCAAACAAAAACATAATCCTCTATTAAGTAATTTAGAACTAACGTTATGAAGGCGCTACGCCACTCTAGATAGCTCTGGTCTCCAGCTTTAACTGGCGGCCGAAATATATATAATCAAAGTACATCATTACTGACGGGTTATTGCTAATTGAAGCACTAACACATACTGTGTTTTACACCAGATATTACAATACAGTCCTGCTTGATCGAGAATGTGTACAAAATATGATCGTCCAACAAGTCATATGTATCTATTAGTATGTGTGCAGTTTACACTACTGTTCATGGCTCCAGAATGCTATCAGAGATCTGGGAGAAAATAGCAACCACCAAGACCAAATAAGGCGAAATACTTCGCTAAGGCTTTTGTATCGTAGATCCAATGGCAAAGAACAAGCTTCTTCTGCCGTAAAAGCAGCAATATCAACCTTCGGGTACCCAAGATCGAAAAAAGGATCGGCGGCCGAAGTGGGGTAGCAAAATAACCCCAGTTAAATTTGCATTTTAATAAAGTAAAATGGTTTGAAAATGTTCTATTATATTTTGAATTACATTTATTATACAATGCGAACAAAAATCTACTAAATTTTTCCTCAATTCTATAAGAAACTGTAGTATTTTGACATCACGTGACTCACGACCGACTGACTGACAGAAGCCGTGCAAGTAGAACGAAGTTAGCTTGTAGAAGATTGACGATTTTCTATGGAAAATTTTTTTTTTCTACTTTTGACCGTCTTATTACACATCATTATTTTATTTTCTTTGGAATATTTATGAGAATTACAAAGAATAGCATCTCAATATCATTTAAAAAAAATCTGTTTGTCTTTCTAATTGATTAAATAATTTGGTTTCAAATTTCACAGAACTTTGTTCTGAAAAATTGCAACTTCACAATAAGAATGTGTTCTTGAATATAATATATGTGTTGTATCAAATGTGTCCAAAAATAAAAAATGAATTAAACGGTTAATTCTGGCGTCCTCTAGCGGCAGGAACACAAAGTAATTTGTGCCTACCTTTGGGTTTATTACCAATTGGCCAATTTCTTTCAACATGAATACATATAATATAGGAGATGGATGGGGACAAGGTATAATTAAACTAGAGATTGAGAAAGGTAAAACTGAATTAATCTGCTTTTTAAAATACTTTATGTCTGTGAAATCGAAGCTTTTGAGATGTGGCTCTGTAGATGCACATTGAATGTTTCCTGGGTGAACAGAGCGACGAATGTTGAAGTCCTCCGGCGTATGGAAAAAGACCGAGAAGTGCTGCAAACTATCTGGATAAGAGAGCTGAGTATCTCAGCCATATTATGAGAGGACCAAAATAAAGTCTGAATCAGCTCATCATCCAGGGGAAGATAAGTGGTAAAAGAAGCGTTGGATGCCGCCGCATCTCACGGCTGAGTGATTCCGTGCGGCGGTAAATAAAGTCGTAATCGCCAGAATGATCGCCGACCTCCAATAGGAGATGGCACCATAAGAAGAAGTTGTCTATGATGAGGTGAAGATATTACGTGTGTATATTATTATTTTTCTATGTGTATTTTTTCTTTTAAATAAAGACTTATCCGTGCCGCTTCGCAACTGTTTGTACGACCGGTGCGGTGCAGCATGGTCCTGCTTGTTAGTTTAAAAAAAAATTCACATTGGAGACTATTGAGCAGGCCCGATTTAGAAGCTTTTCCTCTTAGAACTGTCCCGGATAAGCGGTGGGTACCATTCACCGTTCACTGATGATATTACCTGTCTATCATTCTACTTTCCTTAGGCGATATGTTTAACAATGACAATTTTCCTTTTGAAGATGTAGCAAACACGCAGTTCATGTGATTATTTGGCTACGTGACCTAGTTGGTGCATATAAATATTCTTGATATACTCGATCGATCGTAAACAAGTGTTGCACGTATGCTCCAGTAGCAATGACCTCCTAACAGTCTAAATAACTTTATTATATGGCTTCCCAGCAGCGCAGGAAATAGATTTGACTCGCTAACTAGGCAACATCGGCCCGAACACTCTATGCCTGGGAGTTGTACCTAAACAGCAAGCACTCTTGATGCACTTACTGAACCTACCGTTCTACAATTGGTGCTCATCGACCAGGGGAGACGTGACCACAGGAGTACGTGGCAAACCAAGGTCCACGACGATGCATCAAATATTCTCTTCCTCCACCTCTACTCTGACTCATCCTACCTCCTCACCCTTCGGAAAAGCTTCGGGCTGCAGATGGCGGTAGTAAAATACGACTCTCATACGAAACAAGTTGTGTAACTTAACGCTACATACAGTGAATGGTACCCAACGTTTACCCAGAACCGTTCTAAGAGCAAAAAGTTCCATATCGGTCCTACTCAATCGTATCCATGTTGACATTTTTTTCAATTAACAAGCAGGACCGGTCGTATAAACCGTTGCGAAGCGGCACGGCCGCTCGAACAAAGCCATTCACTGTCCCCGCCTTTAGATATGTCTTTATTGAAAAGAGAAAATACGTAACCATAATATGTAAAAAAAAAATATATACAAAAGAAAACCCTATATACAACTTCCAAAAATTTGATAGATGTGGTAATTTATCATGGGTGGAAATGGTGAACGACACGTTGTGTAAAGTGATCACTTAAGCTATGGATCGTTAACCCAAAAAGACATACCTACTTTCCCATATAGAAAATATGGCTTCGTCTCTGTGAGACATCTATAATAATATATCTTGATTAATGATATCCCTCTGGGGATAAAATCTAGTATAGTGTTCTTGAAAAATTTTACATACTCGAATATTCATGCTTCAATGTTCTCACTGCAGGCACCTGAAGCTCACGTAAAAAATTTAAATTAGCCTTTATTGCTGTTAAACTTATAAAAAATTCTAATCTTCTTAACTAAAAAGATTTTTTTTATATATATATTATATTATTTAAATTATTCTAAATTCTCAGCGTTCGGGTCATTATTTTTAGAAACAGCCTGTCTTTCGACATAGGCCTCCTCTAAAGATTTCCATTTTTCTCTATACTTTGCAACTCTGATCCATTCTGGACCAGCCACCTTTTTTAGATCGTCTTCCCATATTTTCGTTTGTCCACCTTTGTTTCTTTTACCGTCTCTTGCATAACAAAGCTAATGTTATATGAGTTTTGATGACATCTGCGTATTGAAAGAATGTTCTCAAGGAAAACACTTTCTTCACTTCGATGAACATCGCTGAGACATCGAACGCGGACCCCGGTCATATGCCTAAATTTACTGTTACTTTTTCTGTGTAGACATATGCTTTAATCTACAAAAGTAAATCCCCTCTGCCCCACAACCCTAAGCGCCGGCGGGACAGTGCAGACAAGGGGCTAATTGGATCTCCGCTAATTGTCCTACCTTCGCTGTGACCTCCATAGCGCCTCTTTAGCAAATTTACTTTTAGAGTGCACAGTGACATTATTACTTTATGACAAAACCTAAATAGGGGAGGGGGAGGGGGCATAGTGGGGTAGCGGGGCATAGCGGGAAATCCTTATGACAGCTCGAACGAAACGCCGAGCAATGTTTCAAAGGGCTCGCTCTAATTGGTCGTCAGTCGGCACGTGACCTTCACATGCGATCCATGCCATTTCGACAGCCGTTTATGCTACATAAAAAAACCTAAAAAACAGTGTTTAAGTTTAAAAAAAATACGTGAAAATAAACAGCAATTATTTATAGAACTCAATTATATATTGTGGTGGTTAATTTTTCGTTTTGAAGCAGTACCTTCTGGATTTCATAATTAAAAGTACAAGATTGTCTGTGAAAAGGGTAAGATTTTGTCAGTTTATGTTTTGTTGTTAAAGTAACAATACATTTATGTATTCACAAATCATATATTTTTTATCGTAATCGTGAAAAAACATATCCATAGTCGTTCGCAATGCATTACCATGATATTGAGTCAAAATTTGTCGTTTAATCATAATATTTTATCAAGTAGGTATGTTTGAGTCTTAAGTACCCCACTATGCCCCCCCCCCCCTACTGCTAATTTACTTCTTTATCCGGCAGTCTATTTTTGCAACGCTTTTTGGAAGCTCAAAGAGATGCAGTTGTCTCAAATGCCGGAAAAAAAATTACAAACTATGTCTGAAGATGTACAAAGCTTTGAACAATTTGGCGCCGTACTGCATACAACGGCTATGTCAGAAGAAGTTATCAAAGGGGAGAAACACCACACCGAGGTTTGTGTGACCACAAGGCGCCAACACTTTTCCAGAACTCCTTTTTCGAGAAGAGCAGAGCTAACAGAGCTTTCTACTATACACCCGCCTTGACAGGCTCAATATAATAGAACAGGCTACCACCTCCTGACGTACGTAGAGCTCAAAACCTTAACACTTTCAGTAAAAGGTTAAAAAGCTATAAATAACTTAACAAGCAGCGCTCTCGGAATGATCGACATCATTAAACGGCTCTATAAAAACAAACAAATTTATTATTTACAACAAACGACAGATGTCGATACCTCATAGCAGCTAAAACAAACCATAACTACACTTATTTCCTCTTAAGAAACACCATCGAATTAGTATGTGTAAGCAGTTGCATACGAGGCACATTGTTTCGTTGTGTTTATTTATTTATTAACAAACATAGCGCCAACAGGTCATTATTGACCCTAATAGATAGTCCTAGACTACCCGTAAACACCGACACAACGAAACAATGTGCGTCGTACGCACGGCTTACCCATACTAATTCGATTGCCTTTCTTAAATGGAAAAAGGTAGCCTACGCTGCATAATAAAAGAAAAAAAAGTCAAGTTATATGTATAACGAAAATTGTGCTATCATCGCATTGATTATTTTAAATAAATTAATGCATATTCCTAAATGCAAATCAAATAATGGGTTAATAAAATTAAATGTATACAAATTATTAATTATTAACGGTAAACATTTAAAAGAATTGTTTTAAAAACGGTTATATAGGTAGCGATTGTCCTATTTTTATTCTAGCCGTTCTCACCATTAGTAATCTTGTATGTAAGAAGTGTTATATTATTTATATTATATTAATGTGTCGTTTTAAACATTGCTTCACTTGGTGTCAGATAGTTTTAAATCTTTGTCAATTTTTTTCATTTAAAAAAAAAAATTCCTGTTCCCCAGAAAGGTATGCCTGGAATCGGCATAAACATCTTTACAAATTGCTAGCGTTATAAAAATGACATTTCGCAATTGCCACCGCCCTATCGGCGGTTAAAATAACTAAGCCGTTGGTACCTGCCCGAAAATGTATGAATATGAGTGATTTTTTTAATGCCTGGCCTATAAACATATTCACTTTTCAACCGTAAACGAAACCGAAAAGCGACGCCGGGACAAATAATTACGTCACCCGGCCAAAGCTCGGCCGCGTGCGCCGGCACCCGCGGCAGACGTGTTGGCCGCCATTACGCGTCTATTTATAAGTTGTTTTTTACGTAGTGACATTGAAAATAGAGCTTCTTTCTTCAAAATTTCCGTGCACCTACGCTCGCAAGGGCAGCTCGGCTATTGGCCGACAAAATATTAAGAAAATGTCAATAACAATCGCGTGAAATCGGGGCCGGCTCCAGTAGTCCAGAATAAATGAACTTGATTATAATTTGCTCGTGTAGCCGGTACTTGTTATATCAGTATTAGGTGTATTGTGTTCAAATACTCATTTTTTAAACTATTGTGACGATCACTCTATAATTTAATTGTAAATAGATATCAAGGACTACATTTAATATTCTCGTATGTCATACCTACACGTAGGGAATGCAATCCTACGTGGGATTAGAATTTCCAATCCCGCGGATCCCTACGGATCGGGATCTCGAATACTTTGTGTTTTTTTGTTTGTTTATAGAGCTGAATAGCAATTAACGACAAAGCCTTGCATTTTTATATCAGCAATTTTAATAAAATGTCCATTAATAATGATCGCATATAAGTTTTTGTAGGCGTTTTTCCAAGCATCAATCAGTCAATGTAGTAGAGTAAGAACTACTAACAAGAAGTAGTTTTTATTACTATGTTAGGTTGATAAAATACAGCAAATATTATTCAAAGCTATTTTAATTATTCGAATGTGACATGAACATAAGCTTTAAGTACTTACTAAAAGCTCTATAGAAATACACAATTAAACATACAAAACATAAAAAATGCTAATCAATCCCGATAATCTCGTCCGATTTTTCGGTTCGGGATTGATCTCGTAAAATGCCTCGAGATCTCGCGGGACCCCGATCTCGCGGGATCGGGATTGCATTCCCTACCTACACGCAAATAACGCGAATCCCTAATTAATAAAAAACTTTTAAACTATTATAAAATTAATTATAAACTTAAAAATCATGGTGAAAGTGTGTGTTCCACCCTTGATCCAATATTATATATTTTTTTCACTTTTGTATCATAACTCTTTTAGTTATATATTATATAATTTGACAACTCCTTTTTCTATATTATATAGTTTGATTCAATCGAGAATAAGAAAACAATTAAATTGTTAATTGTAACTGGCCCAGAATATGTATCACCTAGTGGGGAGTTGTAAAATACAAGTAGTTGTGATAATATGTATAAATAAACTTAATCACAAATAATTTCGACTTTTTCTCGGACTATTTGTAAGTGGACATGTTTTCGACATTATCATCACATCCGACAATCGACTGATGTTCACAGATCTTTCTCGCCAAATATCGTGAGAGTTAATTTTCATCCGCAATAGTGCAACAGAAATACAATTGACAGCGGCTGCTGCTTGCAGCAAATCGAGAAAAAAGGAATAAAACTTATTGTATAATAGTCATCCTTGGGTCAATAGCTCTTCTTCCCTACAAGGACACAAATTGCTGAGTCAGCAGGTCCTTAAGCTTAGACTCCACCATGGGCAGGACTTGTCCACTCCTTGTAGGTACGCGGCAGGAATGCCGGTGGTGGATGCACGCAAGCTGCAAGACAGGTCGCTGGTCGCTCGTTGGAGCGCACTTTTTGTCAATATTTACCCGGGTTTAATACAAACAGCTTACTTACTCACCGAGAACTTTCAACGTGTACCATAAACTCGTAACTAACAGTGGCGCGCAGTAGGCATACGCTTAGGTTGCGATTTTACCGACTCTACTGGTTATCGCGTAGCTAATAGAAAAAACTTCGAGGAAGTCTTCTGTACTCAATTTAAATAAAAAGTAACCAAGTTTTTATTATACTCCCTTTCTCATTTACTAGTGGGAACTGGTTTGGCGCTTAACCTACGCGTTGGGCTTCGGTCGAGCGACGCTACGAAAGGGAGTAATGCAAAATTTCATGGTCCTGTTAGGAGCCTCAACAATCGACGAACTTGCCCACGAAGATGTATTAATGTGGATGAAGCGAGCATTATTATACTGATACACATGCTTATTTTTGAGCATGCTCTAATAACTGTACACATTTGCTCGTTATCATCATGCTTATTTTATGAATGCTCATGAATAAGCATGCTCAAAACTAACAATCAAACACACATGCTTATTACTGGCATGCTCAAGAGTTAGTACATTTAATTTACTAATTTATTAAGCGTCTCTATTCTATGACAAGTCATTGTTCTTGATCAAAATAGAAACTTCGACAACTGAAATATGAAATTCAATTTTTCATCAATCCGCACATTTTTCATTTTAGTTTTTATAATTTTAATTGTAACATTTGAATCATTCATGTATTTTATTTGTGTCATAAACATTATTTCTTGCTATATTATTTTTATACAGCGTTGACCGAGTATTCCACAGACATGTTTTGTCATCTCTCCAACGCGCCATATTTGTTTCATCTGTTGCGGATTGAGAAGATCGCATCGATAATCGATACTAGCCGCGAATGACATTAGCATGCTCATGAGCAAGCGTGATCACACATGCTCAAAAGATACCCCTTCCACCCGCAAATCAAATGAGCATTCTCATAAAGTAAGCTAGCAATGAGCGTACACACGTGCTACTAATTAGCAATAGGTCAAGAAGATCAATACTGCACATGCTCACTAATTCCACTAATGAGCATGTGTATCGGTACCTTTATCTCTGCTCACTAATAAAATACGAATTTGCTCCGTATAGTTATTTGCGCAGGGGACGGGTAATTAGTTGCTACGTCACTGTGTCCAATACAACGGACAGAATTCGCGTTCGGCCAAAGCATAAATCTATTTCATCAAGTTAGCGACATGTTTGCCATTCCTACTAGACCCGCACGAATTGACCCCAATTGCAAGAGTGGCCTAAGACAACCTTTTGAATTGAGTGTAATATGTGGGGTTAAGTTACGAATGCTGCCCTACTCACACAGTGTCTCTTACCCTCACCCCATAGTATACTGGTGTGCTTAAAATATTATATCATTTAAGGCTGTCCTCCGGAAAAGTGAGCAAAACTCAAAATTTTTCCAATACCTCCGCTTTCGTTATTTATCACATTTTTATAATATAAATGTGGATTTGTCAGGTTCAATATATTTTAAATACGGATATCTTCTTACCTTTTTACCTTTTAAATTCAATAGATATTTTTAACACTAAATATGAAGAGTGTCGTCATATGGTAAGGCAGATACTAGAAACTCGTCCCCCTCCCTGATCGTGTATATCATATACATTACGTCTATGTTAAAGTTAAATTGGAAACAATCGCTTAAATGAAACTGTAAAGTTGTTGTATCTGTCATTGTCAAATTGACTTACCAATGGTTATGTCCTATCTGTGTTATCCTTTAATTGTGGGAGACATTTAACTTTTTTTTTTGTATTTTGTCTTACCAAACGATTGTGTATTCCTGTTGGATGACCGAATAAAATAAAAAAATAAAAAAATGACACAAACTAAATTTTTAATCAACTAACAAATTACCAAACCAACGATCGGCCGTATTCTGAAATAACCAATATTGCCATTTCTATATCTTGTCAGTTATCATTATTATAATATATTAGTTATGAAGTTTTATTTTTTATTATTATTAAAATTAAAACAATTCACTTTGTTTAAACTACTAATTTAATTTTGTTTGAAGTTTTAAGTTTGACAGGTTTGAAATTAATGAATTCAATCAATTAGAAAGCTCTAAAACGTAAAATTTTTGACAGATATTTTGCCCCTCAAGTCAAGCGCCAGGTGTTCCAATTACTGGGGATGGTGAACAGTGCCAAGGACTCCCTTGAATAAGTAATCCTTGAAACTCTTATTTTGGCCGCAAACCTTATGTTTACTGATGACTTCATTTGTATATTGCTTGCTTAGTCCATGGTCTTCCATGCGCATCACATGTCCTTCCTGAAGTAAGCCCCCGTGACCGTTGAAGTTCCGTTTGTCTGTTGAATGAATTTGTATCTCCTTCGCAGCAGTTAAAACAAAATAAATATTTGTAATTGAATGCCTCTTGTTTGTTCAACTTTTCAGGATAAATAGTTGCAGATATGTATTGTGCACACGTGTCAAATTTCGGCGTCTTTACAAAAGTCGGTGCAACCAATCTCAAGCCGTGATTTCTGAGTTATCAAAATCTCATTCAATCAATCAAAATTTCAACAAGTGTACACGGTAGGATAATTTATCCCAACTAAGTCTTATAGACTTATCGGCTAAATCCAATTTCATGGTCCCGTCGCATATGTAATAAAAATGAGTATTACATTATATTATTGAATGTGTTAATAACAGAATGAAAGATAATTTATGTTTAAATAATAAGTATTAAATAAGATATTACATTTTAAAGTTTCGAAAAATATACCATAGGTATATTTTGATATTTCATAGGCAATATCTAAGGACAAATATGTAAATTATGGACAATGTATAAGTTTACATGACAAATTTATACTTTTTATAGACGAAAAAAATATGATGAATAGCTTTTTCTTTTATATGCCCTTTTCCATGGTTCTTGAAGTAATGACTGTCATTCAAAATGTATGGTAAAATTTTCGAAACTTTTAAGTGTAATATCTTATTTAATACTTATTATTTAAGCGTTAATTATATTTTGTTTTGTAATCAGGACATTCAATTATATAGCGAAATACTCATTTTCATTGTATATACAATGAGACCATGCTCTTGGATTATGCCGACTTATCATGTCTCGTTCTGTGGGCCTAGGTCGTTAATCCGAAATGTTCTTTACTTGCATCAAGGAATAAATTAATCCACAAGTAATCTGCAGAATACCGAAGCACTCTATTATTAATTATTATTTTTTAACGAGAAAATGGCTAGGCCACGCTGAAGCACTCTCTGAAACACCCGAAGTATTGACATAAACGGTACCGTATTGCGACCAATTCCACTAAAAGGCTAACAGAAAAGCCGAATTTCCTTTTGTACGCAAGTGACAGGTAAAAGCTTCGCAAACAGAGCTCGGATCGTGCATCACCAAAATAATCGCAGGGTGTGCTTTCCTAGAAGGGAAACATATTTGCACGGCGGCTAGGGGCTGATTGAAGGCGCCAGTTTGTGTTCCCTCAAGATTGCTCGTGTTAATTAATTCATTAAACAGACAGCCTACTGATGTGGAAACACCTCAGTCAGGCCGTCAGGCGTAAGGCCCGTCAGTGTGCTCGCGTATGTGTGTGTGTATGAAGCATTAACGCGCATACTGCCCGTGTGCACACATTGTTTTAATTATCATGTATGAATTATTTAATAAAAATATATTATTTTAAAATAAATGTCTTCATTATTATAGCTCTTGTGTTTACACATCAATCGCCGTGAATCCTGTCAACCACGCTTAGTGAAGTTTTTGAAAGTGAAAGTTGAAAGTAAAAGTTGAGAGTGAAATTTTAGGATGCAATGAAATCACGCAACGGAATATTTTCACACCGTAAAGATTTCCGAGTGACATTTATCCAATAGCAATGGGCATGACGACAATATTAAAGTATGAATAAGTGATTTTAGAGAAGAAAATATTTTGAAAGGATTCGAAAAAATGATCTATTTTTAATATACACATCGAGATTAATAAGACTTTCAATAAAATAAAAGAATAAAATTGTGCAATCCACAATTTTAACTGAAATACCGGTCAGCGCGAATGACCTCACGCCTCAGAACCCATCACCGTGTCTATGAACCGTTGCCATAGACACAATATAATTTAATGAGGCTTGACGTCACGTAGACGAGATGACAGCTGCGGGCGTATTTGCGCGAAATTAAAAATATGTAGATGAAAATGCAATTGTTTGCGTAAAAACTTAGTTTACTTTTTATTTATTTTATTGTTAATTTAAAGACTATCGACAGGTTAGAATGACCTTAATGGATAATCATTTAGGACAAGGTGATTAGTACAGTTACATTTTAAAGTAAAACATTAACACATTATACAATATAAGTAGCGTACAATAAGCCACTACAAGATGAACAAAGTTCACATTTTCCGCACGACATAATAGGCATGTAGGCTCCCAGGTCAACCAAGTCAGAAAATGTGTACCCGCGTCTTTGTGGCAATAATTTTTCTTGTAAATTAAATTAAATTATTTTCGGTCAGGAGCGATATAATTTCTTTCTTAAACTGAAGTTGTGTCATGTGAAATATGTCGATGTTGGGGTTACATGAACTTTATATTACACATTAATGAAATAATGTTATTTTCGGTAGTAGTAGACGTGTACCTACAATATATGTTATTTCAAAATCTGCCTATTTTTATAGGTGCCGACTGTAGACGTCGGCTGCGGCTGTACTAGCGCGTAAATAGAGATTATTTGATGATGTATTTGTCACCATTCCTCAAAACCCGATAAACTGGTAAAGTGTAACATGACCATAGCGATGCTAAAGGACAGAGTGAGAAGTGCACACTTGGAATGGAATCCCAGCTCCTAATCATAGAAAAAATCACAAATAAGGTGGCATGTGCTATGAATACTAGAGGAACGAGTACCAAGAAGTATCCTCTTGGCAACCCCGAAGGAAGGCGACCGGTGGGTCGTCCCAGATCAAGCTGGAAGAAGCAACAACACAAAAATGTACGAAAACACGATGGGTCTTGACTGGTCAACGCATACGGAATAGCGAAGGGAAAAATTACATTTCAAAATGAAGACTACAACACACACACGTTCACCAGTTTGAAGACTACAAAGTATACACTACATTTGTAGTAAAAAAATACATGAAGTGAACTAATCGTAGTAGGTACTATGAAATTGTAGTAATAATTAACTAATTGTAGTAATAATGAAGTGAACTACTGCAGTACTATAAAATTGTAGTACTAATGAAGTGAACTAATTGTAGTACTACAAAATTGAAATAACTTTTAAGTGTGTGTAGTTTGTAGTGTACAGTACACTTCAAAAGGTGTAAACTGTACGCTACAATGTAATGTAGTACTACATTTTAGTAATTAGTACAGAGCAGACCCATCACTAAGGCCCGGTTGCTTCAAGTTCGATCAAAGTAAGCGGTCGATCAAAGCATAGATTTTTACGAAAACGGATCGTCTGATTGGTGGAGAACGTAAAATTCTATGCTTTAAAAGAACGCTTACTTTAATCCAACTTGAAACAACCGGGCCTAATACGGAATATGGAAAAACCTTGTCGAGTCTTTGGGCCCCCGACCCCACTAGGACAAGGGGATGAAGATAAAGATGACATAAGTCAGTCGTCTGAAAGTTGTGAAAATTGCATGTACTCCGGGCGTCGTTATTGTTGACATTTTATTTGATAATGTATTTTTTGTAACATAGTTATGATCAAATTCATAATTTGTTATTATGATGATTGAATTGAACTGTCATGTATGTTCGGTTACAACACAATACGTGGTTCTTTATATACGCCAAAGAGGTAACTTAATTATAACATAAAATAACTTCTATTTTTTCCACCTTATTATTTAACACTATTTGGAGAAGGTTGATGAAGAAGTCCGCCTTTACTACAGGGCTTCTTCCGTGTTCCGTCAAAAGTCGCTATGTAAGCATGGCAAGCAAGATAAGGGAGTTGAGAAAAAATTCACTGGGTGTATTGGAGTGGGGTTATCTGATCATAGCGCACGTGGTTGTCGATACCATGGCCGGGGAAAGAACGACGAAACGGTCTTCTTTTTTTAAGAATAAGACGGTAGAAGTAAAAATGTATTTTTTAATACTTGTATCAGGAGAAAACCTTTTCCAGATATGTCGTCTCTCTGTCAACGAATGTGATACCGATCGCTCGGTCAGCCACTATAACCGCTGTTATCATATTTATTATGAATGGCTCTTGACGATAAGCCGCTGCCAAGTCTTGCGGCCATGCGAGATGTCAATAACATGGCGTAGTATAGACGGATTGTTATCACATTTAGATGGCCGCGTGCGGTATTAAATTGACAATTAGCCAATGACGTATGGTATCGATCGTGTATGAATGTGACACACTCGTATTAGCCTAATACAGCGATGGAGAACCTTTTCACCCGCGCGTGCCGAAAATTCTCAAATTTTTTTATCGACTATCTGACGTGCTAGGTATTTTTCATTTTTTTTTTACTTAAATAACTACAATCAGCAATTATGTTATAACTAGCTGCACGCCCGTGAAAAATCAAGGTAATTTGGGGGGCGACCGTTGCGAGTTGCGCGATGATTGCATGTCACACTGTAATTATCTTAACCCTTAACCACCTACCATACGTCTCACAGACCCCGTCGAATTGATAATCGTGAATATTTTTGTGCCCAAGTTTCGTACGAACTTGTTAGTTCCTGTACCTTTTCCCCGCGCCCCTAAGTGCCGCGCAAGCGCTCGTACGTGCGTGCATTTGCTTCAGGTGAGTAAAAAACTATCGCAGGGGGTCTGAGAGACCTATGGTAGGTGGTTACGTAATTTTTTTTGTAATCGTGTTTTTTATGGTTTTCGTTTAAAATGGCTCTTAGTGACAATAATATCGAGCGGTGTTTGGAACAAGATCTGTAAAGATCATGTTGGGCTAGATCATGTATCGGAAGAAAGTTGTGCATTTGATTGCGTATACGAAGAGCCAACTGTACTAGGTGTTAAAGAAAATTCTCCATACCAACATCATTTGTCTTCAAATTTACGTGGAAACGAAGAGTTTTTATCTGAAGATGAGGATCTGAAATTCAGTGGAGACCGTGGAAGAAGAATTATTTTGAAAGGAATTACTTTCGTTGATCATCTGCCTCACCGTTTTTACGATTGAGAACTTTGCAGCATAATATAGTGCAGGGAAGAGAAGATAAAAACCAGCATATCAGAGTGAGCTTAATTCTTTGTCTTGTTCACTGGATATTTAGCAGCATTTTTTTAATGACGAATGCAATGTGAAATTGCAACGTGTGAAATTGCAATAATGTGAAATTCAACGTATCCTCCACAGAAACGTAACCACTTCATCAGAAGTTCCATGTAGCAGCAGTGCTGAAGAAAGGTTGGCGGTTCGTAAAAACTGTTCAACTTGCAAATACACAAAGAAACGCAATACACAATACCTGAGTTTCGAATGTAAAGCACCAATTTGCCTTGAATGCTCAAACAAGCTGTGTTTTTGCTGACGTGAATAACTATAAATTTAGAGCTTGCAATTTTATTTAATTTGAGACTTTATGGAGAATTTTAATTTTTTTCTACGTTTGTTAATTATTCCACATTAAAAAAAAAGTTGTAAGAAGTTCTTATTCTACATGATAATTTTTGTGGATCTCATTTTCCAAATATATTAGTTTGTAAGCCTGAAATAAGAGGTATTGACAATTATTTATGATTAAAAGAAAAAAAATGCTGATTTTCTGCCTTATTTTCTAATTAAGAGTTTTATATGTTTCTCAATAGAATTTTAATTAAAAACAAAACCATTCTTTACTAAATTTTACCATTGTGAATTATTTTATTCGGGAGTCCCACAGACGTATGACAGGTGGTTGTGTAACAAAAATATATGCTAGGTGGTTAAGGGTTAAGTTTTAATTCCAGCTTCATTAGAAATTATTATATTTAGATTATTTTTTACTTAGAAACATGACGTGATGACCCTGTCTTCCTTTAACAATACTCTTCGATGAGATGAAATGGGTTTATTCACCCTTTCGTAGTTGATTCCGTAGGTCTGTTCTCGTTTACCCTTTCGAGCAGTTTTTAAAGGGGAAAAATAAAAAATAAAATAATTTTTCAGAATTTAATTAAATTTTCTTATAAAAATACACTAAATTTTCACAAAAATGGACTCATAATCAATAAAGACCCAATATAGTTATTTATTAATTGTTCGAAGAATATTTTTTCTTCCTAATGAAGGTTTAAAGTTTGTGGTGACGTTAGTATTAAAATAAAACACAATTTACTTTGTTTTCACCACTTTATTAGATATACAATCTACATGTTTCGAGAACAATGTTCTCTGCTTTAACCTGAAAAAGAGAACATTGTTCTCGAAACATGTAGATTGTATATCTAATAAAGTGGTGAAATAAGGTAATTTGTGTTTTATTTTAATAGTTATTCATTAATGAAATTTTTGCCGCTGTATTCAATACCAAATGCTTTATATCTGATTAAGATGTCATCACCTTTATTAAAATGAACTCCCATATGGATTCATCAATCAATTTGATAAAGTCTTGATAAAAATTTAATAAAACTCATTTCGGAAAAAGTAAATCTGCGAATCGTTTACGTGCCAGCTAAATTGCTGTACGTGCAATCTATTGCACGCGTGCGCTAGGTTTGTCACCACTGGCTTAATATAATGTTTGATTTGATTGTGTATGTTAGCAATATCGCTCTTATTCCCAATCGCATTCCAGTCATAATATTTTGATAGAAACATCTGGAATCTTCTAAAGGTGAGCCGCATAGTGTATTTTAATATTTAAAAAAAATTGATTGTATTATTTGTATATATCCACTTCTTTTATTTGATTAATTACACCAACATGTTTCAGAAAAACTTTTCCATCGCCAGTATATATAACTGTCAAAATATCAACTAACTGATAATATTTAACTACTAGCCCAATTCTAATAAAAATTTCCGATAATTGCGAGTAATCGAGAACTTCAGTAATAATATTTAAAAATAATTTTTCAAATAATTTAGAAAAACAAGTAACATTTTGATATTTTGACATTTATACAACACCCTGACGATGGAAAGGTTTTTCTGAAACATGTTGGTGTAATTAATCAAATAAAAGGAGTAGATAATATATACAAATATACTCCATATTTTTTAAAAATGTCAATCTACAATGTTGCTGAATCAATTGAAAAAATATTATAATATTGATTGGAAATTCACGATATGATTATAAATTAATATTAAAACATATTGACTTGGGAATGATACGACGTTGTGTTCCTTATATTTGTATCTAAATATAATAATTTCGTTGTTGTCAGCTCATCTTCGTTTGGTATTTGTTATTTGTTCTCTTGACTTATACATGCGTCTTGCCTCTTCTTTTGTTTTGGTGAATCCAGGAGATCTTTGGTATGTGTTGCTATAGCCGCATGTCAAATGCCTCCAGTCTTTTAACAGTGACTTTGGTTGCATAAAACAGCATCGGTGTGCCGTAAAATTCTATTGACCTCCAACGGGTTTTCAGGCTTGTCTCTATCGCAGACGAGATTCTTCATTTTCACAAAAGTGCTTCTTCAATTCTTATTTCAAGGTATTTAACATTTTCTACCCTTTCGACATCAGTTCTAAGAACTGATAATAATTAATAAATTATCAAAGTTTACTACGAACTGTTTTTTCTGAAAGTTTATCTTGTCAGTATGACTTGTGATCTCACTCTTTATTTTAGCAGATATTTAATATCTGCAATATTCTGTGCTATTCCGAAAATAGCAATCATCCCACTATCAGTCAGATCTTTATCCCAACACCTAATAGACAAAAATTAAAATAAAAAATAAACGAGACGTAGGTATTCGTCGGTATTCGGCGTTTGTCGTACTTAAATAAGAAGATTAGTATATTTTCACGTATTCCTCTCAAAGTAAAAACCTTTATTTGCGATGTCCGATTTCTCCGGTCTTAACTGACAGCTGCCCTCCGCCGCAAACGTAACCTCACAATTCTCATGCTTCGACTAAAATTACATGAAACAAGTAGATACTAATGCTATATTTAATGTTTATAAAAATATAATTATTTCACATGCACTTATTAATTTCTTCTCCCACAACGTCCTGATGTACAATTATAGCAAAATTGTCATTGTCACGTTGGCCCATACAAAAGCGATATATTGTTGGACTCTATTTATATTTGACGTTTGACGGATAACCATCATGTACTTCTTTCTCCCTCTGACCACACTACCGACGCATACCTATGTCTCGTTTTTATTTTTTTTTTTTTTCGTGTATATGTGTTGGGATAAAGATCTGACATCCCAATATTGCTATTTTCAGAATAGCACAGAATCTGTAATTAAAATTGACGGTATATACTTATTGGTTTGCGTCAACTTAATAATCGTATCTTGATCGCTAGTATATAACATTGTACACATCGTCAACTTTGACGTGACGTCTTGAAACTCATAGAAACTTTACGCGCACACAAAGTATGTAGTCCCGTGTATTTTGTCTATGATGTTAATAACCTAAGAATAGAGGGTATATCATTTGCTTAACGAAGGTTATTGATTCGACTCTCGTGTCTACTCAAATGCCTTTCTGTACACCGACAACATAATGCTTATTTCTATTAAGTCTTTTAGAATCTGTCGAATCTTCTAGAATCACGAATTTTATTTTGTTGAGATATTTTTTTGCCACGGGTTAGCGCGTGTCGCAGCCGATCTACGACGACGGAAGAAACCGACTATTTCCTGGAATCAGGTCTGCAAGAATAGAAGTGTGACGACGCGTCGGCGTCGGGAGAAAGCGCGGCAATAAAACGACAACATGTTGTTAGTAAATTTGTGGACATGGTTTTCATAAATAGATTCAAGGAAACGTATTTATTATTATCTACAGTCTATGAAGAATGCTAGTTGTTTTGTCAAGCTGGCGGAGTCGACTGCGACAGGAGAGCAGAGAGATTTGAGATAAATCTATTTCGGAAACGTTGCCAACGATCGGGCCGGGACATCCGCGTCAAGCCGTTGTCAACAGGCGTAGGGCGATCCATCTTTTAAGCGTTTAAATCTGTGTATTAGAACAGTCTACAGCACTCTAGGACTTTCTACTTCATTCGGGAGACGCCTAGAACATCTTAGAAATAACGACAACCTTCTTCAAAGTAGTAGAAAAGAAAATAATCTTTTCATTTCTGCTGACCAGCGCATATATAAAGCAGCACCGCGCTACGCAATAGCGTTTGTTTTGACATTTCTATCGGTGCGAAATAAGCCGCGGAACGACAGCCGGTGTGGGCAGTCGTGAGATAATCAGAGAGACAGAAATTAAGCGAAATAATCGAGTGAAGTATCTAAGTGACGAAATAAACAAAATACGAAGAAGCTGGAAGTTTCGGAATACTCTAGGAGCGACTAATGAAAGGTGTGTGTATTGGTGTAAACACTTTTCTTAAAATTGTTTAAAGAAGTGCTTAACCTTAAGTAGGCGTACTGCAATTTCAGAAAATGTCACGTCCTGGACATCAATCAAACATATTTACTCAACACTTTAAAATATTTTTTCCGACATAAACAAGATCACCAACAAATAACTCACTCACACTCAACAAGGGCACAGGTGAACTGCGACTACCAAAATTCACAAAAACATTTTCACAAAGATTTCACCTCTTCCAAGCACCAAAAACATTCAATACTCTTAACACTAAACCTAAAAAATGTAGCCATAGTCTCGCGTATTTTTCTTCTAAAGTGAAACTCTGGCTGCATGAAAATGGAAGGAAGCATGCCCAAAACCTATTAAAAACCATCATATAAACTAAATTTAAAATATACTAATCCTACAAGAACATTTACTGTCATATTTTTAAATACTTTTAATTGTTTTATTGTATTTTATTAATATCCTATTCAGATCATTTTTTTTCTTTGTCTATAATAGAATTAATTTACACCATTATTAAATTGTAAATATTTAATTATTACTATTACTTAATTTTAATTGGCAATAAGATTGTTTCACAAATGTTATATAAATAATAGATATTCTTGGACATTATACTACTGAAAGAGCACTGTCTGCTATAATACAGTAAATTACTAGTGTAGCAGGCAGGGCGTCAAATCAATTTAGTGTTTACTTGCTGCCAAGACACTCAGCAACAATGAAAAAAGCTTAATTTAATTTTGTAAACTCTGTAACATTTGTAACATTGAGCATTGAATAAACATTTGAATTTGAATTTGAATTTAACGTACGGTACAGTTGCCGGCAAACTTCTTGAAATTTTTGACGTAGTGGGGGAATGCACACAAGGGGCAACATTTTACTTTCACAAGGACCATTTATCTGTTCTCCAATCGCCCGAATCTGTTGCGTCGGTTGGTTACGAAAGTTGCACGGCAAAAATAACTGCAACAAAATCACTGAAAGTTGTAAAAAGCGCGTCTCGGAGGAAAATAGGGAGAATGGAAATAGGCAGGCTTGCGTCATCATTTTGGAGAGGTTAATAACATGTGCTGAATCTTCGCGCAGCCACTTTTGCCGAAGATATACTGAACTGACGTGTATGTTCGGTTCATACAATTCATTATTGCTTGTTTATCAGACTCTTCTATTGGTATCCTTTGATTTATGGGCACAATATGGCTGTTTTCCGATAAAAATATTTCTAAGTACTTAATTAATATTATATTTTGATATTTTTTTTCATTTTTAATATAACTAAATATTGCCTAAACACGCCACGCCAGTTCTAGAGGGATGAAGGTCTGTAAGATGACGAGAGAACGTAAGGAAGTCTAAAGAAGAGACTCTGCGAAGAAAGATTTGGTTATATTCTTATTGGTTTGCGCTATCATAACAATGCCTTGACTGCTTTTATATAACATTGTCAATTCGTCAGTTTTTACTTGATAAATATTATATAGAACTAGTTGTCGTCAAAAATGACGGACTTTTTACGTTCGATTTTTATACTTGGCATCAGTTGTTTACAAAATGCAAATAAAGATTTAATTTTCACAACAAAAATATATTATTTATATTTAATGTCTTCGCTGCTACGGGATACGAACCAACGGACCTCTACTCTATTCGGGAATAGCGCGTTATCCAATTTCGCCACTGCAGCTGGGTAAATTAACGAAAAATTTTCGACCATACATGTAGTCTCTTTTTACTTGATTTACACACATATTATTATTCCATCCCGGTAGCAGCAAAAAATTTTTTAGTTAATTCGATTTTTCTTTATATCTTTACTAATTGATTAATAAATTTGTTAAAAATATAATATTTCGAAATCATTTTTTTACATTAAAACACATTAAAATATGAATGAACTCACCGTTTCTGTTAATCTAAATAACCATGATCTCTGATTTGCTGAAATTCTATTTAATTTGCTTCAGTTTTTCATAAAATGAAAGTGAAAATGTAACTTTCACAACAAATAAAATTATCGCGTTATCGTAGCACCTTGGCATGGAAACAGCGCCGTCTGTTTTTTCGACCACGAGTTATGAAAATAGCGGCTTCTAGGGTAGATAGTGATGGAAGCGTTAGTGACGGACAAACTTAAGTAGAGAATTATGTATCTTGATAAATATTATTTTAAAAGTTAGCAGAAATCAGTTCGTTCCACACACATTTACTAATTTATTCATCAAAAGTGTCAAAATATTGACATTAACAGATGCCCTGACATTTCTCGTACAAACTTAACTCGTATGTGTAGGTCTTTTCATATAAGCTTGCAATTGAGTTAGTTTGGGTACAGTGAGTAATACGCGCATTGTTTCGTTGTGTTAAGCCCCTCTCGTAACCGTAACAATGTGCGTATTACGCACTGTACCCACACTAACGCAATTGCAAACTTATATGAAAAGACCTATAAACCTCTTTCCATTTAGGAAAGACAATCGGATTAGTATGTGTAAGCCGTGCCTACGAGGCACATTGTTTCGTTGCGTTGTTGTTTATACCCGTAAACACCAACACAACGAAACAATGTCGGTCGTACGCATGGCTTACACAAACTAATTCGATTGTCTTTCTTAAATGGTAACTCAAATAGCACGCAAGTCAAATTTATCAATTTTACATGAGAAGGAAAAAGCTTTAATATTTACTATGAATCTGCAAGCCTATATATATATATATATGAACATATATATATGTGTTGATTTTGTTCAGTTTTTACTGTTTTTAGTATTTACTTCATAATATTTTACTACTGATTTACCGTACATACCATTTCTCACTACTTTGCCTGCGCTAATAATACGATTAATAATACAAATAAGCAATAAGATGAATAATATTATTAAAGCAATGAAACTATGAAACGCACCTGTTGCTTCTGCGGGAAATGTTTTTTCAATAGTAGCCATATCCGGCACAGTGGCGCGGTTATGATCCTTGTGATGCACTGAAACAATGAAAATATATTCAATTAAATTATCTCTCTGGTATAAAGCAATAGGATGTACAGAGGCCGCCGTGTGGCCGTGGCCGGTATTTCCGTAAAACATATTTTTCAATATTGATTACATAATTTATTATCATAAAAAACAAGTGGTTTACCGCAATATAACTTTACTACGCACTATAACAATTGTACATTAAATTATTTTAGGGTAAATTGAGTTTTTTCATATTATGCTACGTAAACTGTATCATTTATGCGTAATTTAACGATTAAGTATTAGAAAAAAAAAAAATTTAAAAATAGTGAGAAATATAGTGGAAACTTTCGGTTAGTTACATTATTTTAAATTAATTGGTATTGTTTTTTTTTTATTGTTTAATGTTTTACCAAATATATTTAGACAAATAAAAACATAATTTATAAATTTAAAAACTTAATATACCGTTTCGGCGTTAATACGACACAGGTCCGACGCGATTCATGGACAAAGACCGACTATCTTAAGACTAATACTAAAAATATGTATCTCATTTTTCTATCAAACGGCTGACATTCTAAATGAGATCTCAAATCCACAAATCTTGTCAATTTTTCTACGGAATAAATTGAGTGGGCACATACACATTACGTTTTGACACATTATTAGTGATTTAATTCGACCATTTCGACATTTTTCATTAGATATCACCCCTAACAATTTATAGAAAAATAGAAATACGATATAATACTTTGACCAAACTATTTAAAAATGAATAACTCACGTCTATTATTGTTAAGTATATTCAATGTGCAATAAATAATTATTATCGCTGGATGAGTACAGCTCGTATATTATCATCCTAGAAAGGTTATAAAAATTATATATTATTGTATGCACACAAAAACACTGCAGTAATTCTTGACAATTTCACATTAAAAAATGGTCATTATTACAGAAAATTTCAGACGAATTAGGCTGAATGTAATCAGATCACAAATTGAAAAATATCAACGACTGTGTCGAGGGACCAGTATATTCCACAACAATACAATTTGTTGATATGTTCCCACTCAAGGTCTGGAACGCACAGAACAACAACACTAGAAAATTAAAAATAATGAGAAAAGAAAGAAGCATTTTTTCCTAAAACAGTCTAACCCAGCGATACTCAACCCTTTTTTCTTCGGGCCACGTACATATGTTTGCTTGAGTTACGCGGGCCGCAACATTATACTGACATGACGGAAAAAAAATTATACGGGAAAAAAACAGGATTCATTGATTCAAGATTAGGGCGTGCCCTCTCGATTAATTAAAAAAAAAATTTAACTATAACAGAATGATAATAATACTTAACGCTTATCTTCCTACATGAAATGTATTTTCATCATATTCATATACTCAAAATATAATAATGAAATTTAAAATTCAAAATTAACGTACATCGTTTATTTTTGCATAGCATCTTAACAAACATAATAGATCAATTAATAATAAACGCATACGAAAATATGATATATGAGTACGGATTTTATTACAGGCGTAATGGGGGATGAAATTATAAAAATAAAAAACTTCCAGAGTTGCGTGGCGGAAAACCGTAAAGGTACGATGTATTAAAAATACAATGTCGATTTGTACAAAGATTTGGATATAGTTGTAAATTATTTGAATTATAAAAAAGTAGGAATAATATTTATAGATTTCAAAAAAGCATTCGACACACTGGAACACGAGATTTTACTGACAGTAATGGACGAATGTGGAATACGAGGATCGCAAAAAATGGCTAAAAAATTACATGATACACAAAACTTACACTCTGTGGTTGAAACTATCTCTATTTGAAACAAATGCGTTCTTAAACCATAGAAATCGCCGGTTTTAAAATGACAGAAGTTTGTCTTTTTGTTCGTGCATATTTCAAGATATTCAAAACTTACAATGCTAGATTTTTTGAATCACGTTCCTGCGTTTCTAAGCTTAAAAACTTGGCGGGCCGCAGGTTGAGTATGGCTGCTCTAACCTATGTACAGTCCACTGATAATGGTGGAAATTTTGTGAAACCATCCATGAAAAAGTTTATCTTAAACAATGAAACACATTAAAGAAAAAAACATGGTTGAAAAACGTTGAATTTTATCATAAGAATGGAAGTCTTTTCTTATCAATATACTCATTGTAGGTACAGGGTTCGATACGTGCTGCTATTAAAATCTTTTTAATTTCATAGAGGCTCTGAAAGCGCTGCCGATAAAGTCCAAATTAAAGCACAGTTAGGTAGAAGTGTGAGTATACAAAAATTTAACGAATTTTTGTAATGGACTTTTCTTCACAAATTTAACGTTAAACTTTTAAATTTAATAACACGTGTTTAGATTTTAGACACGCTCAAATAATAATAGTAACGATGATGTTCTGACGTCACCATTTACGCAACGTACATGGGTGTACCGCGCATGTCCTCTTGTTTTCATTTCAGCGCGTCGTGCCAAATATTATGTGTTTTGCTTTGAATGTTGATGAATGCGATGGAAGTCGAAAGCGAATATAATAACTCGGAAACGAACGTCGTTGTTTTTGGCACGATCAACCAATAAAAAAGTTGTTTACAAAATTATTTCTACAGTGAAAACTGCGATGACATTTCGTGACGCCTACTGTTGAGCCGCGTCAAAAGCACACCACTGGCACAAACAAAAGAATTCTTCGATCAGAAAAAGAATTCATATTAAGATATCCTTGAACTACATCATCACCATCTTCACTATTGGCTCTACAACCCCTGGTGGGTCTTGGCCTCCTCAAGAGTCTTCCTCCACTCATCTCGATTATGTACCAGCTATCTCCAGTTTAGAATCTCCAAGGCAGATATGTATTTGAGGACATTCTGACCAAATGAGATTATTTCATATGCACTTATTAATTTCTTCTCCCACAGCGTCCTGATGTAAAAATATGTAATTAGTAATTATACAAAAGTGTATTTCCCCCAGCACAAGAGTTGGTCTCTTTTAGAAGAGATACAGCGAGAAAATTTATGTTTTATTTATACTCTTAATAGACTAGAAAAATAAATCTAACTTAATACAAATCAAGCTGGTAAAAAATAATTCGAATTGAAATCTCGAAGGAAGGAAAAGTCTATTTATCAATGTTGACATCATTACGTATTTATTTTCTATTAAAAATTTATCTACCGCAGTACAACATGAACTAACCAATTAGTAAGCAAACCACATTGATGTGGTGATATATTGTTACTATTTTCTCGCAAACAAATAAGGCACTATTCACCCATATTCTCAAAATGAAGAAAGGAATGTTTGTTATATATATTGACATAATATAATATTTTAAATAGTTACGTAATGCATCGTTTTATTGCTAACAGCTTATTTAAGCGCCGCAGTTGACGTATTAAAGTTTAACGCGACCACTTTAGGTTATTTTTTTCAAAATTTATCCAATAAAAGTGCCAATAAAAAATAAAAATAATAAATTATCTTGTCGTAAAAATTAACCCAATTTCTACCTAAATTTTACCCTCCCAGGGTAGTTAGTGTATTCCCTTAACTGTATTTTTTTAATTTTTGGATTGTGTAAGAGTACTTTCACTGTCACTAAAGGAATCACTGCAATCTTTATTTTTGTGTGACCGTATTCAATAAAAAAAAAACTAACCCACAAAAACCAAGTTTTTATTATACTCCCTATCTCATTGAATCAGGTTTCATGCCTACTGCAAGCATCGGAGTCATTACTAATTTGTAACGGTTCCAATTTGAAAAAACCCATTAAAATTTCGAAAAATCCAAAATTATACTATAATTATTAAAAAAATTTAAACGAAAATTTGTTACATCATTTTTATCGTCGCCACGAGTCTGTCTGCAATGTTTCAGCTTGATTGGACCACGGGAAAAGGGTTAAAAATCGACCCAAAGTTTTTCCGGCAGACAACAAACCGCAGACGCTACGAGTTAAAAGAAAGGGAGTAATTATATTAACTTAATAAAATATATATAAAAATAATATTAACTTGAAGTGGAATAAAATAACCCCCAATCGCAGAAATGAATGGTATACTGATGAGTCCATTAAGATTCTATTGACAGCTACCCTTAAAGTTAGACTACCCTCATCATCTATCATCGTGCACAATCGGAGTGTAATTCACAGTTTCTTATTTTTAAACTGGTTCAAAGATGCCACCTACGGTAAGAGAAATGCAAAGAGAAATCTTTCATTGCGCCTAATGGCTTCCTAGGAAGAAAATTCTACCGCGGTCTGTAATCTTTTCTATATGATTGTGAAAAGAATACTCTAAATGAATGTAAAAGAAAATTGCGGTTAACACGAGCTATTCGTTTGTATAATACTTTGAGGATTTGAAGCCTTCAATTTTGTCTCGTTATATAATATAATAACTTGCAGTGCATCACTTCGTTAGTTGTTTTATCTACAGGCATAATGGCTCACAGGTCTGACTGTACACCGCATTATACAGAACTGGCGTTAGCTTAATTCCTTCAAACAAATTACTGTCGTTCGAAGAAGCAATCAGTAATCAAACAGCTGTTTCAAAATGTATAACAACCGTGTTGATAGATTCTGAAAAACATTTAAAAGTGGTGATTACTCAAATGTACCTTACAGTGTTGTAGTTTGATTAAATTGGGGCATGTAGAAATGATAGGTATCGACAGTGTCCATTAACTTTAACGGTTGGTAATCCTAAAAAAAAATTAAATTCATCCTTTTTGCTAGATATACATATATGTACTATGAAATGCTTTTTGTTATCATGTTAATAACATATTTTTTTCATATTTCCTAGAACAAAACAATAAACGCAAATGTTTAACTTTTCATTTTAAAATGTTAATGGAAAGTCACTAATATAAATAATCTTTTGGTACGTAGCGAACTAACGATACACGGAAATATGACAAGCATTTTTTGCATATCTTCCCTTTCGTTTTTATCACATATGTGTATGAAAATATACTTTATTGTTTGTGTTGTTTTTTTAACCCTTTTTATATATTTGACAACTTATTTTCTTCAATTATTTTTTTTTTTGAGTATTGTGACCTTAATATTGTTTATTATCATTTTGTTTGCCTTTTCTATTTGGTTTTTATTTCTTTTTTCATAAGTTTTATATCATATACCTAATGACTTTCTTTTTTGCACTGTATTATAATAATATTGATTATTACATTATCTTCATGTTTTATGTAACATTAATTTTATTTTAACATGTTTGAGTTACAATGTTTATCAAACCTTCATTTTTGTAAATTTAAAATTATTCAATTTAATAGCCCTAAATGAATTATAAATTAATACAATAAATTTAATACAAGCAATAGCTATGTCAATTCCCCAAGTAAGAAATACACATAAAATTAAAATAAGAAAACAGCCCATAAAAGAATGTTGAAAATGCTTGTTTGTAGATTACCCTGAAAAGGGAGCGGTGTTTCCGAAACCGGATGGTGTTACCAAAAATATACCGGTTTAAAGTAAATGAATTTTTTAATTTAATTTAATTAACAATGATTAAGCACAAAGTAATAACCGATTACAATAGTATAATAATAAAACCTTTCGCACAGAATATAAACGATAAATGTAATTAAGATGTCATCATCAAATGCTCCGATAATTGCGTCTATCCGTCAAGACTGGGGGAGGTAAAATGCTGGAAGGGACTCAGTAGTGCGTACACATGTCGATAGGACTCGCTGTAAATAGTGAGGGAATATTTCCAACAAATCTGGTCATCTACCCTCTAGCGGTATTCCCCCTGCAGCGCAGCCATTGCGGGAAAGCCACCCCTATAGAAAAATCCACCACATAAATCAACCCTCCTGACAAGCGTGAATACCATCATGAACCTCCAACTACCCCCGTGAAAATGCTCCAACTACGATGGGATCGTCAAATATAAACGTTTTTATACGTTTTGCGGTGTTTCCCAAAAAATTCGATTGGAGCCATTTGGTACGCTCGAAACTGCCGTGCTGGTGTTGTTTGGTGCACGGTTTTAGTGACTGACCCTACAGGTTTAGTGACGTATTTTTCCGTAGAACTTTGTAGATATTTAATTTCTAAATAAGTACACGATCTTCCTTTCTTTCTCCAACAAACGTGCGAAGGGTAAAGTTGCACGTCAGTCGCGGAGGAGTTCTACGGAAATAGACATAACGCAGCCATTGTATGTTTTTCTCCAAATATTTTCAAATAAAATAATAATTTAATACATACCTTACGTAATTCAACAAAAATAAATTAAAATAATGAATCACCTCCTTGTAAAAAATCACCCAATTTCAATCTAAATTTTATCCTCCCAGGATTGTGTAAACTCTTAAATAGTAAAAATTACATAAACGTATTTTATTTTATTGGTTTTACCCGTTGCACAACGATGCTTGCAAATTTAGCCTAGGGGCAGACTCACTATTGGTTAAGTAACGAAGAAGAAGAAAAATATGTGTGAAAGATTTATAAAATATAGAGAGGAACACATGAAAGTGTTTAATGAAGATGATGAAGCGTAAGTAGCCAGGCAGCAGAAACAATTTTGAATGTGGATAAAGGATGGATGATATTCTCCTACAGAAGCAAATGTAACCTACAGAAGACATAATTTAAAATAAATATTTTTGTATTATTTTTCGAAGAACGTAACCGAATGTCACTAAAATTAATCTAACCTCCTTACATCACTAAATCTTACCTAAATTAACCTAAACCAAACTTTTTCTTCATGTCAAATAATTCTTTGTGTGGTGCATGTTTTTGATATATCATTCTATAAATTATTCGTTGTAATCTAAAAAGATTCTAGGCGTGTGCTGTATTGCTTCAATATGTATTAAATCACTATTATTTTTTCCTACTAAATATCTCAAATACTGACCGAGATATTCATCAAACCATTTGTTGAAACAAAAGATCATAAAAAAGATCACTAAAATATTGTTTGTAATTTCAGAAAAAAAAATGTAAAAATGTACTGAAAAACGAAATAAATTAGAAAAAACAATGGAAAATTAGATGAGCTACGTGATTGTCTACCTCTACACCGATTTGATTTTCAAAATTTTGAAAACCGACAAAGATATGCAACAAAAACCGAATTTCACTCAAATGAGCATAGAAAGAAGAGAAGAGGAATGTACGCGCGTTAAAAGTTATACTTCTTTAGCAAACATAAAAACCACGTGCTGTATTGCATACCATGAGTTGGAACATGGATAGAATACGCAAGTAACGCAGTAGCTAGAATTTCCATCAATTAGAGTTCTCCATCAACGGATAAACAATCTAAAATACATTAAACACAGTACCCACGTACTGAAATGCATTTTGCTTGTTAAAAAAAAGAAAATAAAATAGTTAGCAAACAATTCAATCGCCGTAATAACACATTATGAATTTGATCACAATTATATTGTGATATAAACATATCAGCAAATAGAAAAAAAAAACAGCGCCCGGAGAGTACGCAATTTTCACAACAGTATTTTATTAATAACAGCCACCGGAGCCCATGCGATTTTTATAACACCATTATCAAACATCTTAATTTCTGGGCGACACTTGTGAGAATTGCTATTGGTTAAATATCACTTGAAAGACCGTGATCTTAGCTTTTAATTGATGAGTCGTGACTGGGGAATGCAATCCCGATCCCGCGAGATCTTGAGGCATTTTACGAGATCAATCCCGAACCGAAAAATGGGATGAGATTATCTGGATTATCGGGACTGATCAGCATTTGTTTTGTTTTGTATGTTTAATTGTACATGTCTATAGAGCTTTTAGTAAGTATTTAAAACTTATGTTCATGTCACATTCAAATAATGAAAATAGCTTTGAATAATATTTGCTGTATTTCATCAACCTAACATAGTAATAAAAACTACTACTAGTTAGTAGTTTTTACTCTCCTACATTGACTGATTGATGCTTGGAAAAACGCCTACAAAAACTATAATGCAATGATTAATAATGAACATTTTATCAAAGTTGCTGTCATAAAAATGCAAGGCTTTGTCGTTAATTGTTATTCAGCTCTATAAACAAACAAAAAAACACAAAGTATTCGGGATCCCGATCCGTAGGGATCCGCGGGATTGGAAATTCTAATCCCACGTAGGATTGTATTCCCTACGTGTAGGTATGACGTGTAGGTTTTCACTCTAAACACGACTAAAGAAGTATAACTTCAGAAAAGGTTGTCCCACCATAGGTTGTATATTCAAAAGTGAAAACCGTTTTTGTTTTACAAAGCCAGTAAAACTAATATAAAACGATTGAAATACGTCCGCAATAATTCCGTATCATTTACGAGCAAACCGTAATCTCGGTTCATTTATGGAACGAGTCGTGAATAAAGCCATGTATTCACTAGGGGACAAATTGTCCCTCAACAGCACGCGCGGCATAGAGTCTACGTGACGTTGCAACGTCGTGCACTGTTCCGCGACCTCGCGCACAACATAGCGCGGCATTTCTACGTGCCGTGGCAACGTTGCCATGCGCATGGTACCCGAGCGTACTCACTGCAACATTCCGCGGAGCGTCAGTACCACGTGGTATATTTACAAGTGAATACGCATGCGCTGTATCTGTCAAGATGACAATGCGGGGAAACGAAATCGTTCTCGAACTCATCGAGCTATATCGATCGAAGATCGCATAGGATGTCCGTCCTTCTTTCTCTTTGCAGTAAATAATTTCGCATTCTCCTCTTTTTTCTCCTCTTACTTTTCGATAAACTCATTAACATAAACAGATACGCGGCTATCATCATAACCTCATAAGGCGATATATTTCCGCGACGTCTGGAAAACAATAATTATTTGCAAAAAGGACCTTGTTTTTAAATTTGAAATTGCGACCCAAAAAAACATTTCGAATTGCGCGGAACCCCGTTTTCGCCAAACGAGATACCGCAGCTGTCAATATAAGCTCATCGGGTGACATTTCCGCGACAAGATATGCGAGTCCCGGTGTGTACACGTCAAATGACCGCGTCATTGTCCCCGAAACATGAGCGTAGATGTTGATGCGACATGCCGAGCGGAATGTTTCGCGATTTGTCCCCTAGTGAATACATGGCTTAATGTTTAATGACGTAATAGTCAGACGTGTATTTATGTGGCGTCCGTTGTGTTATTATCTGTCAGAATATGCAATTAATGTTTTGTATCGTAAAGAATAATAATATTCACGAGAGACACACCTCCAGTTGATAATGACGTCTCACGCGGTAATCACAAAAAACCTATGTTGCGGAGTTGGTTTTTTTTACCGAGTATCTGTTTATTTACCAACAAACTTGATCGCCGTACCACGACATTACAAAAAAAAGGCTTTCTAAAATATGTACATATATGTCACGTTTAAGACACGTATTGGATAGGCCAGTGTTTTTCAATTGCATTATGATAGAAATGTTTCTGATAACATTGTCTTTCTACCTTACCTTTGATCTTCCTGGGATCTTGTATTCCGCAATAACTTCGGTGATTGCTGCTTGGTCATCCTCTTCGCGTGGACCAACCATCAACGTCTTTCTGCTTCAATAAATCTTAAGATGCTTATCTCTTTAAACCAAGTATCTACGACTCATCGTTGTTTGTACATGTATACAAGCCTATGTATACAAGCTTAATAACATAGTCACCTCATCTAAGCATGTATTAATTTTAATGATGCAACGAATACGAATACGAATATTCATATTCGCCGAATATCATTACGAATATCATCACGAATATTCGAATTCGCCGAATATCATCACGAATATTAAAAACAAACTAGTTATAACTGAACGCAATCCAAATTACGGTTTAACTGTACACCGTGTATCCGAACACACCTCTGTTATCGAGGATTCCCCTTAAATTGAATGAATGGATTGTTTTCTGTGGAACTCAAGTTGTCAATTGTTACTTGTTTCTTGTTTCACAGCACAATATGAGTTCTTTCATCTACTTTTTTTGGGTTTTTAAAAAGGTTAGGAGCTCATTCCATGTAGTTTTCGTTTTGTAATACGTATTGTTCGTTCCATTTTATTTCCGTTGTGTGTTAACTCTTATAAAATAATTTCAAATTAAATGTAATAACATGACCCCTCGTTAGCGCGAAAAAAGTCATATTTATTTTCGACCGCTGGGAATGTACAAACGGATAAAAGAAATGTTGTGCTTTTTTAACAAAAATTTGCCGGTGGTAAATTGTAATTATTAAACCTCTTAGTAAAAAAAGAACAGTGGTGTATTATTTATTACCTTGTTAAATTATTCGTATTCGTATTCGCCGAATAGTAGGTTTGATATTCGTATTCGTATTCGTGATAGTAGTATTCGTTGTATCACTAATTAATTTAGCACAACGATCGATCATTCAACTGCTCGATCCATTGCCGTCCTGTCCACACTCTACCGTCGAATTGCCGCAGTTCATTACTATCCAAACCTACACCAAATGGAGTAAAAACTCTTGTCAACCTAACAGATGAAAAAAAAATTTTGTGGCATTTTGTTTATAGGGAGCGGCGTGTCTAATTATTATTATGGCGACGCATGGTAAACCAAATAGTCAAAAGTGTCTTAAGCTTAAGTAAAAACATTGAAAAACACTGCAATAAGAACTAATTTTCAAATTGAATATTTCGTTTCTCGACAAATGAATAAGGAATGTTGCAAAACAAAAAAGCTTTAATGAAACAAATTACAAAGTGGATTTGAATTGGACCGTGAAACAAAAAACGGCACGTGGAGATAAATGATTTATTAACAGGTTTTAAAAACAAACGCAAATTTTTCAGTCATTGAATTACCGTGCGTGGATTTCAGGGCCAGATCATAACGAAAACGTTTACGGGCTTGCAATTCTCGTCGGCATTCTCAGACAAAATTAGCCCGGATGATGACCCTTAAAACTGGGCCAGAAACGTCGGGCACTGCTACCAAACCGAAACGTGGCGTGAAAATTTATAAATGTCAGAATATTTTGAGTTTGTTCAAATCTTTCAGAACAGTGCTGGATTTATGTCACAGAGACATTATTAATCAATTAGTGTATATTATAGATAACTCACAGAGACGAAACTGTATTAATTATGGGAAAGTAGGTATAGAAGTCATTTTTTTTGGGTGTAACAGGACTTATGACCTGTCTTTAGGTAGGCTTAAGTGATCACTTTACACAATTGTAACATTCACCATTTCCACCCATGATAGAATATACCATGTTTATTCATTTTTTTGGAAGTTGTATATATGTTCAAATTGCGTGAAGCTTTCATATATGA
>JADDOH010009265.1:0-27996 GCA_016648135.1 Agrypnia vestita | reverse complement strand
ATCGCTGATTATGCCCGCAAAGGAGGCTAATGTCGTCATCAATTCGTACCAAAAGAGTACATGATTCTTCAAACACCGGACTAAAAGAAAGGCGCCTCAAGACAACACACATCATCAGAAACTCGTACCAACAGAGTACGGCCTTCTCAATTATAAGCCTAAAGGAAGGGCGTCACGGGATCACATCTCGTAAAGAAGAGATAGAGTCTCGGGATGCAGTAAGTTCCGGAGGAACAAGGGGGGCCGTTTAGTCACTTAGGAAGTCGGTCACCGGGTTTAGGCGGGCGCGGGGCCTCTACCCCTCTCAGCAGAGATGCTGAGGGTTTAAAAAAATCAAAACTTAGCATTCAAAGAAACTATTATTTCATATAAACTCACGGGCTGTTGTAGAATCCTTTCGAACAAACCATCCCCGAGACCTTGTCTACTTATTAATAAAGAAGTTTCGCTTCAAAAATGTCGGATTTCGTAAATAGCAAATATATGTATTATTTTCTCACGCAATTAATATGAACAGGTTCATACACGTCTAAGACGACACCATTCAAGGTAAGAATTTGCTAATACAAAGTGTTTATGATTATTAATTTCAATGTTATTTAATGTGTGAATTTTTCCCTTTGCGCCGTTCGAACGATTTTACTGGTTTGTCTCAAATCGAAAATGTTTTATTTCTAATACACGAATTCTTCTGGTGAACGTATTTTATTGTAACATAAATGTATAGATTATTAGGTTCGTTAGATGATTTTATTACGTAATATTATGCAATTGTTTCAACACTGCTCCTATAAAAGAATTTGAAGTTATTACGATACACAACGGGGTCCTTCATCCATTAGACGAATCATGTGCCAATTCAACGAAGTATTACGAATAGTATATATTGTATTTATCGAGATTTAGTCGCATTTATTATTTCTAGTGAGGTTTTTAGTATTGGTTCCAGGCGCCATTATGAGGCGGAAATAGTTCATATTCATAGCCCGACTGCAATAGGTATTTTGTCGCGTAAGAGGTAGCACTTTTAGGAATATAACTGTGTTTTATGTTTCGTCCCTGACGGACAGGATGGTATAGCTGTGGCTATTTAGGTAATATACTTAGTAAATGCAAAGGGCATTAGGTATTATCAATATAGTATGCGAACCCAAGATGTTAGAAATATTTTAGTTAATATTTTTAGTTAATTTTGCATTCAAAAGCGAAATTTTCACAGAATAATTATTTCCAGTTAATAATATATATTTTAGTTAAATGTATAGCTAGCACAGGCAGAGTATTAATATTGTATGGAATACAATATTTATAATATTTCAAGAAGGTATAATATTTTATTCCGCGATCCTTTTATAGTTACCGCGTATCTGTCGACCTCAGCCGTTGCCACCCGCGCCATACAACTATTTTCGCTAACATCATACGGCAAATGACTTTATTTATTGCAATGAAATTTATATTATTTAATATTATTTTCCACGACGTATTTTTGACGGGTCACCCCATAGGATTCATCACATTGTTAGCCGCGGCCAGGAGTTGGCAAATTAATTGAATATAATAGCTAAAATTAAATTTCAACTCGCGGAAATTATCCTGCTACGTTTTATAGTATATCCTAATACTGAATTAATCTTTTGAACATCTAGAAAACTTTAATAATTTGGAAGACCCCTCTATCTACCTGGGTCATCACGTTGCTTACCGTGACCAGGAGAACGATTTATATTGAAATATTATAAAATGCTTTATAATATTAATTGAACATCATTTCGACATTAAATACAGTCCGCTCGATTTGATTAGGATGCCCTACTATCTATCAGGATCACCACAAACTTACTTTGTCTAAATTAGGACATTTAATTCTTTTTTCGTCCTATTCTATAAAAATATATAATTTGTTACATAGACATACACGGTCCCACACAGTTTATTGGTTGAAATAAAATATAAAAGTTTATAAAACTATAAACGACCGGAACGAATCATTCCCATTTGTCTTTGAGAAAAATTCTGCTGATGCAATTTCCTCGCGCCAAACTCCCTACAGTGCCTAAGTAAGATCCAACGAAGTCTTCCTGCCTTTATTGAAAGTCTCTCAGTGACTCCAGCGGTGGTTAGCGCCCCAGTTGACCGGGGCTGTTCACACTTGTCGCCTTGAATAACGTATGAGGCCATTGAGGACGCTTCTCCGCTTCCTACACGCCTTATATCTCACCCCTAGGTTCGACAGCGCTAGGAATGTCTGATAAAATAAATCTCATAATATTCACGCACGCAATTTTTGACTTTGTAAGGAAAGCTCTAAATAAGAATATTGCAGAAATCCCAAACACATGTATTTTTCTTTGACCATAATATTTTCATTTAATCTTTCAATATATATTTAGTTTAAATTATACGTGAGGATTTGATCACATAATATTTAATTCATAATGATGATGATGCGTAGGTACCTATTTTTTTAAATTTACTTTTAAAACATTGAATTGAATCGTTCAAACACATTTTTCCCACATTTTTCAAATTACTATTTTTTTTTAATATTTACACTGTCGGGCCCTAGACTTCATATATAAAAAAAAATATGAAGAAAAGATAATAATTTTAGGCTTTTATTTTTTTAATACGGACCGTATTTATTTTGTTAAACACAATTTTTATTTAGGGGGAATGCCTACCTACACATTTCGAAAACATCGATTTTAATTTTTTTACATTTTCTTACATCTTGAGGTGTAAGAATATCTGATAAAAATTTTTAGCAAAAATAAAAAAAAAAAACAAAGTTACAGCTGATAAAAGTGGCATTCCTTTGTTGATTACGCGCCGCGCCACACGGCGCCGCGCTATATGCAGGTAGCTGCCAGCCGGGCTCTTTCATAATATAAACTTTTGACATATTTTTATTATGTTTGTAAAGAGTGCTCGGTGATATGGGAAGCCCAATTTTTTTCCCGAAAAAACGCTATTTTAAATTCAAATGCCCGCCATTTTGTCAAAATCAACTAAATCGACTAAATTACAGTGTCAATTATGATAATCTATTTGTTTTTACTTCCTTTCTTTTAACTCGTGGCGTCTGCTTGCTTGACGAAAAAACTTTGGATCAATTTTTAACCCTTTTTCCGTGATCCAATCGAGCTGAAACTTTGCAAGCAGACTCGTGGCGACGATCAAGAAGATTTATCAAATTTTCGTTAAAAAATAATAATAATTATAGTATAATTTTGGATTGGTGGTGGATTAATGGTTTTTTCATACAAGGTTCATACAAGTACGGAGATTCCGACGCATAAGGTAGACATCATATCCGAAAATGAGAAAGGGAGTATTGTAAGAACTTCGTTTTTATGGGTTACTTTTTTTTCGGCAGTCGACAGAACCCAAAAATTTTCCGCCAATGTTGAATACTTTTTAATAAAAACAATTTAACATATTTATAAAAGTACATACTTTCGTGTACAAATAATACCAATAACATAATTCATATAGGTTTCCTTAAAAAAAATTACAAAAATTGTCTTTTTTCGTGCTTTGTAGGTAGGTATTCCCCCTTAAATCGATGAATAATAATTTTATCTTCAAAATGGATGGACTAAAACTAATCAAGTATCGACACAAAGTTAACCCAATCTATGATTAATATAATAATTTTATTTTTAGGATTAGTTTTTCATCATCTTGGTAAAACAGAAATCATATGGTTTCTTAAAAAAATATTTAATTATAAATTGTTTTATTTTATATTATATACTTGATGAGTAGGTAAATATTTCATGAAATAATTGGTTGGCACCAGACCGTTGGTATTTTCCCAGACATAATTTTACCACGCAATTTGTCAATGCTTTTACATTACCCTGAATTTTTTGCGCGAATTAAAATAATCACCTTTTCCCTCTTCATTTCGCTTTTTTAATTTGTTGTGAGCCCATATCTGTACTACCTACTTGCGTTGTACTTGAGTTAAACACATTAATTATTTTTAAATTTAATTTTAATTAAATTTAATTTTAATTTTTAAAAATATTTTTGAGTGGCCGATGAGTTTAAAATCAATGTCCTATTTGATTCAGATTAGTATTTCTAAGACAGATAATATGTCATTGAAAACATTGTAGCTTCATCTTAGTTTTGATCTTCCTAAACTTTTGCAATCTTATGGTTTTGTATTTAGCTACGCCATTAGTGATTGCTTTTCAATTATTATTTTCATACCGCAGTCTTCCTATTTTGTGTGCTGTGTACATACAAATACAAATATTTTTTATATTGAGGCGATATCACAGTCAAGTTTCAATTCCGATGCTAGGGAAAATCCACATATTCGTTTTAGCCGATTTTATATTGGTATATTTATATATTGATATGTATATATATATGTATATTTATGTATTCAGTATAGAAATATATTTGAAACAATATAATACAAATATCATATGAGTAATATTACTTATGCTACAGAATGTGAAACACCACATTTCTACATCTTTGAATGTGTGCTCCTACAAATTATTTAACCGCTTAAATAAATCTCATCTTGAAGAACACGTGTAAGTGTAAAATCAAAATTTTTAAATTTATTTTAACAAACATATATCACAAACCTATTTATAATACTACCTTACTTATAAAAGGATTATCTTTAAGTTAATTATTATCATGGGTATATATATACAAGTTTTGTTTGTGTATTTAACATGCATGATATATCGACGGCTCCTACGTATAATATCGTAACACACAAATCGAAGATTTTGAGTTCTTTGTGTATACACATGTGTATTTAATTATATATTTAATTCCAAGGAGGAAAAATAAATATTTTGCAATAAATAACGTTTTATTATTATAAAAAAAAATTTTTTTTCGTTCTAGGAATTAAATATATAATTAAAAACATATGAAATACAGAACAAACTCAAAATCGTCGCTTTTTGGGTTACGATATTATACGTAGGAGCCGTCGATATATGTGTGGATTTTGGGCTTTGAGAGAATGTGGAAATGTAATGTGGGAGTGTTTTTATCTTTGATATATTTTTTTAATATGGCAACTTGCCCTGAAACAGGCTTGTGTTGTTGGGCAATATGACATGCTCTTCTATTTACTTTAACCGGATATTGCTTTTTCTAGGTTATATATTATTACTGTACCTTGAATTGACGAAGATTCATAATAAGTTATGTACTTCATTTAAAAAAGTAATTACACATGAAGCAATATAATAAATAAACAAATAGCTTTTATTTATCATTGAAAGATTTGGCAGATACTTCGTGGTGCAACATTATAATTTAAAATATGTTTTACTATACTTTGTATATTAATATATAATATGAGATATTAAATTACAACTATTCAATTCTTCTTTTCAATTCTTTTCAATTCTTTTCTCGCTTACCTTAATGTACAACACAAAAATATCAAATTCACTCTCGAAAAAAATGAAGATAATAGTTTAAATTTTTTGGACCTCTCTATCAAAGTTAATAATAATAAGTAAAAATTTAACATTTACCGAAAACGCACACATACCGATACCGTAATTCCTGCATCGTTTTCCCATGCGACAGCGCATAAAATGGCCAGCTTCCATTCCATGTTAAATAGATTAATTAAAATTTCCCTTAATACCATTGATTATGATAACGAAGTAAATATAATTAAACATATTGCTATTAGCAATGGATATAATTGCGCGTTAATAGATAGAATGTTGAAATCAAAAATTAATAATAAACTTATCGAAACATATTTGTACTCAGGCAAAAATATTAAAACCACCGATAATACACATTGGCGAAAAATTCTTTATAATGATCCGATTTCTAATAAAATTACAAATTGCTTCCCTACTCACATTAGACCAGCTTATTACACAAACAATAATATTGGTAAAATTCTTCTAAATTCAAAAACAAAAATAGGTATGTTAGAAAAAAGTGGGATATATGATTTTTTTTTATTTATGGTTTTTGTGTTTAATTTGTAGAACTCCATATTTATTTTTAGCGAAATTTAAAATAAATTAAATTTTAATAAATATTAGTATATAGGCCAAACCACTAGAAACTTAAATACACGCATAAAAGAACATCGCCGCTGCTTAAAAAATAACAATTTCTCCGAATTTGCCAATCATATAATTAACACCAATCACTCTTTCGATAGTGATAAATTAAAATTACTCCATTCGGTTCCTCATAGACGATGAAATCCTAAAAAATTTAAATTCTGGAAACACATTAATAAATAATATCACATTTCAGTCCACTTCACCACTCCTAGAGCTGTTCGGCGAAAAAAAATATCCTTCCCCGCCGCGCGCCCCCCTGACCCCCTGACCTACCCAATTAGATTGATAAATTTTGTATTTAAGTTAGTTATTATCTTTACCTGATGATCCTGTAATTTAATAGCTCATGTTGTGTGTGTATTACAAAGTAAAATAAAACATATTTTAAAAGCTTTAATTTAATTTATTCAAATTTAAATAATATTACAATATATTATATATATGATCAAAAACAACTCTTCTCTGCAAGTACTTTTTTATATTAAAAAAGCACAAAATTTAAAATAATATGGCAATATACTGAGAAGAATAAAATGAAGAAATTAATCAGTATCCTAATAATTAGTTGTACCTATATTTTTTGAAACACCGCTGTACTTTTACCTTTTGAGCACGTGCCTGGGTACTGAAAACATTCCTTGCTTGCTCGAAGATGGCAGGGGCAGGCACTTGGATTGCATGGATCTGGCATGTTGCCCGCGCTGGATTGATACGCTTCTATTTGCTCCTAGTCGGATAGCACAGATATATACGTAGGTATATCTACTAGGAAAGGAGAATACTTAAAGTTTGGACTCGTAAGTATGTTAAGTTACAGCGCCAGTATTGTGAGCGCTATTTTGATAAGTGGTAGTATTCGATGAAATTAATTGAAAGCTGTTTGTAAATATGGATGTCATAAAAAGATAATTAATTTGTAAATATTTATGACCAATATTATTTCTTCGAGATTATTCAGATGCGAGTTAGCCACATCTGTCAAAAATGTGCCTAAATGATTAGATTAAATTAATTATGGGTTATAAATTTGGTATTTCACAAAATTCATTATTTGTAGGATATAAAAGTAAAAAAAGTAATACACAAAAACGATTCATACGGTCATCGTGGTTTAAAAATTCATAATGTACTGGATTTGAGATTTTAAAGGAAAATATAGCCTATAAATTTATAGGAAACATAATTTTGGAAGTGATAGATATATAAAATCTAGAATTCAATACATTTTATTTTAGTAATCTTCGGTGACTGCATTCAAAACATTTTTTTTTTACATAGGTGTACAAAAAATAAATAAATAAAAATTGGGCATCTATTGTAAAAAAACGGAACCTACTGTTTTATTCAGAGTATTTTCTATCGCTTGCCACTACTTTTTCCCATCTTTCTGGCAGCATACGGATACCTCGTCGAAAAATGCTTCAACTTTTGAGGCTATCCACGAATCGACACAATTTTTGGTATCTTCATAATATGATGTGAAGTGTTACTTAGACAGGCCATGCGCCATCGATCGAAACAAGTAGAAGTCAGAAGAAGCAATGTCTGGTGAATACGGCGGGTTGGGAAAAACTTCCAAATTGAGTGTTTCCAAATAGGTTTTGACCGGCGCCGCAACATGTGGACGAGCATTATCATGCAGGAGTATAATTTTTCCGTGTCTGGAGTAGTAGTCGGCGCGCTTTTCCTTGAGTGCTCGACTCAATCTCATAAAGTGTGTTCGGTAGACATCCCCAGTAATCGTTTTGTTCGGTTTGAGAAACTCATTATACATATCAGCCGATCGCACCAAATATATATCAAGAGTTTTTTTCCATGAATATTTGGCTTAGCTGTAGATGTTGAACCATGGCGGGTGGTCCCCATGATTTCTTCCTTTTTGGATTATTATAGTGGATACATTTATCATCACCAGTGACTATATGGTGCAGAAAACCCTTTCGTTTATACCTGGCAAGTAGCATTTCACATGTCAAAAATCGTCGTTCTACGTTTCTCGGCATCAGTTCATATGGAACCCTATTTTCTTGTTTTTGAACCATTTCTAATGATTTCAACCGATGTAAAATTGCTTCTTGAGTCACTCCTAATGTAAATGCAATAATGCTTCTGATTTCGCGTCTTCGTACATTTTCGGCCTTACGCTACGTTCTTTGTCTTCGATGTCAAATTCACCATTCGTAAACTTTTGATAACACTCACGACAACTTCTCTCGCTTAAGGTAACCTCATCATATGCTTCTGTAAGCAATCGATGCACCTCAGCTGCATATTTCTTCAAATTGAAGAAGTAAGTCAAAAGTTCCCGCAAATGATGCTTATTCAGCTCAAAACTCGACATTTTCGTGCACAAAAGAATATACTATACTAATAAAAAATCATTAAAATTTTAAGGTTATGTTGTTGACAGATGTCCAACCTTACGATAATGATGTTTTACATCTGATAATTTAAACCATAACTAACTGGTGGCCAACTTTTGTCGAATGGCGGAAACTTATTTGTTCACAATATATTTTAGCCTTTGCTTTTATATTCAACATTTAATATAAAATCTTTCAAGATTAGAGCATTAACGTTTGTTTAAAAAACAAATTACAAAAGACTCAATAATTTTAATTTTTCTCTTGTTCTTTTTCTTTTAGTAGATTTGTTGTTCTGTGATGCAAAAAACTACGACTCCTGGGAGGCGTAGTTCAGCTTTCCTTCCATCTCTTCGGTGGTCTTCCTGGTAGGCGTTGTCCAGAGGGGATTTCATTTGCTGCTGTATGCACGAGTGCTATGTCCTCTATTTTGCAAGTTTCTAATCCTAAAGTTTTTTTTGATCCTCTTAATTTCAGAATTGAATCTTTGTTTTTTTTCTTATGTTCTTATACTTGTGATATTCTTCTGGTGATAGGTTGTTTTTATATACCACATACATTTGTTTTTTTCATTGTCTAGGATTTTTACTTCCTTATTAAACCAAGATTTTGGCTTTGTCTGTGAGTTGATATTAATATTTATTATCTCCAGTGCTTCTGAGGTGGCGTCATTTATGTTGGTTTTGTTTTTTCCCAAGCCTGTTCTAAAGTATCATGTTTACATGTATTGTTATTTTGAATCCGTGTTACTCTATTTCTGCAGTGTTACTCTGTTTACGCGGTGTTAGTCTGTTTCTGTATAGTGCATTAAACTAAGATAAATTATGTAAGTCTCTGAATATGAACTGTATGAGCCGGTTTAGGTGATCACTTTACATAATGTTATTACATACATATATATATATATATATATAGTTCTTGCCTAATTATAGTTTACATGGATATCGCAGCTGGTAATCATACCTCTATATTTATAATTTTAATTTACTCTCAAATAAACTTGTTTTCTTAATAATAAAATAATCCTCTCCAACGCGCGAATGTGTTATCGAAATTCTGTATTTAGATTAGTTATTAATAATTGAATCTAATGATGAGAAAAACTGCTCCCCTAGAAAATGGAGTAGTTACAAAAATAAGTCAACATGTGTGAATTTCGAATTTTTTGTAATTTGTTAATTTGATGTAAATTAAAATAATCATGCTCTACAACAAAGTATCTCCTATATCAATTTACAAATTCCAATAATGTTACAAAATTCCTTTATTGTGTATTAGTATTAAATACATATTGACAATTAATCAAACTTTTACATGTTACGAATATCAATTTACAAACACGTAATATATTATATCATTCAATAAAAAATAAATATTTAGGATTTTTTAAATTTTTCACTAAAAAATTATTAAATTTGCGTTCTTCTTCGATCTCGTCATCATACATCCCTGACCTAAATCTTGTACAGAAGTTGTATCTTCATTTATCTTGCTCATTATTTGTTGGATAAATATTTTTGACCAGATATTCCTCTCTGTCATCCTTTCTCGATTTTTCTCTCAATTACATTACTGCGGCAGGTATTGGGTCTCTGAATGTATGCTATTTATTGGTTCTTCAATTTATATGTTGCTTATTGTGGACCTCTATTGTTGAACTTTCCATTCAGAACATCTATATTTTGTATTTTTTTGTCAAATTTTTTCATTCATTCTCCAGATCACGTCTCAAATATATCCAGTATATTTTCTCTGATTTGCTCGAGGTTTTGCTTCTGTCTTAAATTGAACATTTTTTTTAAATTTTAATGAACTATTTACTTGCTTGCTTAGGAAAAATATTTTTATTTTTCCTGATATACAAATAAAAATATACGTATTTAAATTGGTCGTAACTCAAACATTGTTATCTAAGAGTGTTATTATAATTTTATTATAATTACACGCTATATAATTTTAGGACTCATGTTTTGAGAGTATCAGTGTTTTGAGAGTTGAGATAGGTCATCAATTAATATAATGGACTAGCTATTCGTACCCGTTGCACGGGTTAAGTATTAAGTTAAAAATAAATTTGTGTGAGGAAACAAAGGTTCGATTCGAACAGTATAGATTTGCATCGAAAATATATCAGGGGGAGGGGAAAGGATAAAAGGGGATGAAGGAAATGTCACCTGTGTTTTTTGCCGGGTTCTAAAGAATAAGTTTGCAAATTTTGAGTCCGATCGGTCGAACGGTATAGAATGCATCGTAAATATGTCAGGAGGAGAGGAAGGAGTAAAAATCAATAAAATATTTGTATTTCAACTTAATCCAGTTCTTTTTTTTCTCTTTTTGAATGTAATTAGGTACTTAAATACGAGTACTTCACCTATCGATGAGAGATTCTGATACTCTCGATAATGAGTAGTAAAATATAAAATAATAATTAAACTCATGTGGAGATGGCGACCCTCGTAGCGCAGTGGGCTTTTCATATCTTCTCATACCGAGGATTCCGGGTTCGATTCCCGGTGAGATCACAATTTAATCTATTTGATTTATTTATTTCAGTCTGGGTGTTTTGTAACGTGTTTCGCTTCTGTAATTGGGCCTCTTGGTCCGTTGAAGCGTAAAATTATAATACAATAAAATGAAATAAAAAAATAAACATAATTTATTTATTGATTATTACGAATAATATGTATAACGTTCACGCCAAATTCATAAAAAATGTTTTGCATATTTGTTGTCATTCACATTTGGAATACACAAAGGAACTGAAAAATAAGTTTATAAATTACTAAGCTGCATTCAAATACTTACTTTCTGTTGCTGTTGTTCTTTGAAGCCATCCAAGTAACAGAATACCTGGACGGAGGAAATTGTCTTTCAGGTACCTGCGACACAAAGTAAACTTCGACGACAACAATTTTTAATAAAGCTAAATTGTATCTCCTATTTTCCTTTTAAGTATCATGATCAAGCTTAAACAAGTTAAGTAGTATCATAAAATGGCATTTCATTTTTTATTTTAAAATTTTACTTATTCTTGGATAGCGTACAAGTAAAGCAAAATAGTTAACTCAACTTCAAATTATTATTTTTTGTAATTCTCTTCCCTCTACTTATATATTTATTGATAAATAAAAGTACTTAGTACTTGGTTTTGTATCAACCATGACACAAGTAGCGTTGTAAATGCCTTTGATGAAATAATTATTTTGTGATAACATAATTTATATTATCACGAGATGGTAGAAGCGGAAGGAATTTCACGTAATCGAGGATTGTTTAGCGCTATATTTTTTTACATGTTTAAAATAAATTGAAAATCACTAGAACTGTGGAGAAGTCAGTCAATTATTCTCGAAGCCTCGCGAAACGACATTGTCTATATAAGAGTTGACAGGCCCGCTTTGCAAACAGTGCGTCGTTGTGACGCGATGTCATAGTAGCTAGCGAATTGTGAATCCGCGCGATTGACCATAAACTAAGTGCTGTGACTGAACTAATAGAAGCTTGCTGTCTTTGAACCCGCGCAATCGACCATAAACAAGCGGTAGACATGGGTAAAGCGAAACAGAAATGTATCTACTTACGTACATCTGAAATAATCTCGAGTAATGAGTGCGAAATTGACGTGAATTAAAAAACGGTATTCCGAACAAATTTGTGTACAGTGATATTAGTTCTTTAATAAAACTTTCATTAATTTTATAAGTGTTTCACTTGCGTCCTACAGCCAAGATCCACGAATCACGATTTTTTTTCTCTTTATTTTGGTTAATTTCTAATACTTCAAATTTTAAATTTTAATATACGTTGTATCCTGATTGGCCCCGAAATCATTCAATAAATACCGGTTTTATACAAAGTGTTTTCATTTATTAATTAATATATGTATATAATTATTTGTCTGTGCTATTATAATTATATGATGATCACAGATGATCACACAGCGTACGATCAGTAAGATGATCACAGAGCGTGACTGATTCAATCTGTGTCATTAGGGTTGAAACTAATGCGTCAGTTAAACTAATATGCAGGACGACAAATATTGGATAATAACAGACGTACCACTATCATCGATGTACATGCTTTAAATTTGGTCGTGGTTGTTAGTATTTGACATACAATTAATAACATTATTTGAATGATTACGTACATATATTACAATGATGAACCGTAAATCGCAAAACCAACTACCTTCAATACTATCACACCGTTTCTCCGTGAGGTAGGTAGAAAGGATAAAGCGCCATAGTCTTCTGTCCTGTGCGCAGCTCTCGGTACACACATAGTCTGTGGCACATTCATCGAATATTGAGGCTTGTAACATTAATTACCATATTTCAGTGTCTAGTTAATATTCTTGTCCTATGACCAAACCATTTAAGCGATCCTTTCTTTATTCTGTTCACTATGCTAACATCCTTACCTATTATATTCTTACAAGATTTTATTTAATTCTCTTTATCTGTTGGTTTTCAGTCCCATACGTTTTCAGTCCCATATTTTTACTGGATTCAGTCTAATACGAATTATTTTTCTAACTACAAGCTTCATTTCCATACAAGAATGATGGTACCGAGATGTGATTAACCAATAATCTGGTCTTAGCTGTCAAGTTTTTTAAGCAATATTTATATTCAAACTACAATCCACATCATTCACTTCAGTCACCTTTCTTTCAATATCAATCTCAGCCGTTCTGTTCCTGTAAAATCTCCAAGTACATAAATCTTATACTCCTTTCATATATTCATCGCCTATCTACTTTACCTTAATTTAAAATTTGTAAATATATTTTTTTTATTTGTAAGTCCAGATTATTGAAAATGGTGTAAATATAATTGTGTATTGTGACGCGAAATTTGTTAAAAACCACTGGAATAACTAAATTGTACATTAAACGATGACTTTATGGGAATAAAATTAATATAGCAATTGTAATAAAAACAAAAATTAAGATTCTTAAAATTGTGAGCCTTTTAGAGAAAACTACAAAACGATACATTATAAATAACATTTTTTCCATATTAAAAATGAAAATAGAATGAATATTATCAGAAAGAAAGCGAAAAATACACTTGTAGTAATTTTATTTTCATTGCATGAATAATATTAAAACAATCGTTTTTGTATTTCGATTTCACTTTGCATACAGGGCAATTACTTTTATCCATATTTTACGCCCAATAACTTTGTGCATGCGTTGTTTTGTTATGCAAATAAAAGCAGAATGTACATTCAAAACAATGCAATTCGAAAAAGTATATTATGCTCTTTTAAATGTAAATTCGATGCCACAATTTGTGTGTATTTTTAGAGTATCTACCTGCTTGTGCAGTCTACCTCTGATGGTTGATATGAATGCATTTTAATAATATGAAATTTATTTATCTGGAATCTATCAAAATGCTTTTTTCAATTGTTCAACTTCATTTGCTAATTTTATTTTAAAAACCACTCAGAAATTAAAAAAAATAACAGCCTATCGTATAAAAAAACAGTACCTTTGTGATGTTTTATTAAAGAATCCAAAAAAAAAAAAAATTTTTGTTTCCATTATCTGACAACGTCAATAATTGTCTCCTTAAGGCCACAAAGTTTGTTTGAATATTTGGTCCTTGTCTATAAAATTTCAGTTTAATATACAAAGATTTAAACTTTTTTTTTTAAAAGTATGTATTTTATTATTCAGGCCAGTGTTTTCGTTGCACTTTAAGTTTTAATAAAAGTTCATTGACGTATTTTCTATAGATATCCTGGGGACAGGAATCGACGAATTCATTAAAAGCGTTTTTCACCATCTCATCTGAGTTGAAATTTTTCCCTCTTAAAAAGTACCCAATTCCAAAAAAAAATTAAAATGCAAGATCGTGCGAGCAAGGTGGGTGGTGAAGAGTTTCCATTGGAAGACTTTCCATTGTCCAGTGTGTGAACGAGCAATCGATGAATCTCGGCTGTTTGATAGTGAGCTTGTCCATCATCGCTTTCTATTCTTGACAGTATACCTCTGCAGTAATTGTTGTCAGATCTCAAGAAGCTGTAATGAATAATACCTACCGGCATAGGTCAACCATACAGTCACAAGTCTTTTAACTAAATTTGTACTTGTGACATTTTTGGCTGCCTCGGCTGGATCCAACCATTGCGATGAACGTCATACCGATTATCGATTATCATACAGGATCCACTTTTCACCACAAGTAACGATCCGATTCAGAATTTCCTCGTTTATGTACCGACTGGACATATTAAATCAAATCTCGACGCGTGTTTGCGTTTTTCCTTTAGTAAGTTTTTACGGTATCCACTATAGCACCTTTATTTTACCAATTTGATGCAAATCAGTATCATTTCGTCACTTATGTGAAGGTTGTTGATAATTCTGACGTGGTTTGTGATAAATTCGCTTTAACTATTGCTATAAATTTATCATTATCGACTGTAGTGTCAGTTTACAGTCACAGTAATATCAAGGAAAAAATAAACAAATTAATAAATAATTTTTAAAAAGAAATGCCATAGCTTTAATGTGGCATTAATTTGAATTTTAAATCTCAAGTTTAATGCAAAATATCAAACTTTAAACAAGCTAGTATTGGAAAACGACAATTTCATATGCAAGAACCTAATACATTACCACGATTCCAACACTATTTCATGTGTGTTTGCCATGCTTCCATGGCACAATTGATGAAACATTTATTGTTTCATATGAGTCGTTGAAAACTCAAATATATCTAAATAGCTTTTTTTTTTAAATTGTATGTCAATACATTATTTAAGCTCATTCTTACATTTTTAATAAAAGTTAACTATCATCTCCAGTGATTGCTTGTTTAAAATCAGCTTATTTCAGTTAGAAAGAATATTTGAAACTGTTTTCTCTGGTTTTCTTAAAAAAATAGTCGATAGAATTAGGTAGCTTTTGATTTTCAACTACTCAAATTGTTTCTCAAACATGTTTTCAAGAGCGCGTATCAATTTACCACTATTGCCAGATGATATTTTATTTTCTTTTTTAAATAGAGATGTGCACACCGAATGCGCGTCTCATCACTATTCCGACTATTTTCAAATCAAGCTTAATACAGGTGCTATGTTAAATAGGACTGATGATATCGAATGAATCACTATAAGATTAATAAGCTATTTATTTTTAAATACTTTACTTTTTATTTTCATCCGTTATATACAGACGGTTTTGTTTCTAAAAACCATATATAAAGGGAATTAAAACATGCCACTATTCTCAGTTTTAATGAAAAATGTCTGTCAAACCTCAGCACGTCGAAATTCCACCAAAGATTCTCCGCATCATTCGCCATCCCCCAACTCTCCCCCTCGTAGTATTATGTTATCCGCCGTGAAAAGATACACCTAGTTAGCCCTGTACCCTTAAAACCTTTCCTCTCACCGGACATAGCTCGAAAACAGCGCTAAGTACTTGAATTCAAACAAATGTATCGTTTTAAACAATCACTTCCTAAAACGAGTCTTTTGTCTCGATTAATTTGTCCAACTTTTGTGTCCGCGGTGTGTAAAATTTATGCCCTGGGAAATTGCAGTATCCCATTGAATTTATAATGCGTTTTTTTTTCACTCGTGGCTTCGCGCCCGTAGACAAATGGAACATTTTATTATTGTTCCGTTTCATGATAAACGTGCGGACTGCACGCCTTTGTGCCCGGCAGAGGGTGGACGGCGAATTTTATTTTTACATTATAAATTTTTGTCGAAAATTTGAAATGCGCGAACCGTCGATGAATAGCAAAATAGATGATTGCGAAGTACAAACATTTATTCCAATTTACTTGATGAAGGCTGTAATTTTTATTATCAAAATGTTATCTTAACTTTTATAAAAATTACTACTGGTTTTTTTAAATTAAAAAATCAACACACGATTTCAAGAATTCAATATTTTTACTATCTAAACCAGGACGATCGTTTCGGCAGATCATGCCATTATCAACTGATGTTGATCTGCCGATAAACTTAAAAAAACATATTTTTTTAAAAAAAAATTTTTCGAAAATTTTTATTTTTTATATTATATATAGATATAAATCTCAAATAACTGCTGTTATGTGAAGCTATTTGTGAAATGTGGATAAGCATTAAAATGAAATATTCTAGAATTGTTGAAGAGCATAATATTGATGTGTTCAGTTCCCAGTGTCTCAGACGTCTGCAGTAGACAAAAGGGAGAGAATGTACAGCAATTCGCCTCGAAATGTCCATGAAACATGTATGGGTGATATGAGTTTGAATACAACCGTGTTTAAGAACAGAGATAGATATATCTATACAATGTAGGTTTGTTATTGCTTTGGATTATATTTAAACTACTTGACATCACAGTATCATAACAGCGTTATTGAAATAAAGTGCAGGAATATGCCTTTTAGGATGTGATTGTTTTGTGTTAAAAATATTCAAAAAACAATGATATGTTGACATGCATATGTATTACTTTTAAAACTAATACATGTATTACTATTCGAAAGGCTTGTTTTGAATTGGTCAATATTTAATTTAAAAAATTATCAGTATTTTAATAAAATGGTCGGTATATTAAATGAATGTTCAGTAAATTAAATAAATTGCTAGTATATTCTATTCATTAATTTATTAAATTGATTATTTATATTTATTACTTACCAAATAATGACAATTGATCAAAATATACTGATTATTAATTAAATTTACTGACTATTTAATAAATCTTTTATTTGAAATACGAGAAAAAAGAACTTTTACTCCATTATCTTAGAATGCACATTTTTGAACCGTGATAATCTTGTATTAGTTGAGTGTAAGAATATTTTTTTTAGGTATGAGAAGTATGAAATATTCTTTAAATTGAATTGATCTTGTAAATAATCATCCTTTCTAGATACGGAAGTATCAAAACCGGTCACATTTAATCAATCTAATTGTTTTTTATTTATGAACATTGTGTTTTACTTTTAAATATTAACTAAAGTAACTATTATAAAAATCGAAAATTAATCTAAGGTTGGCTCTTCAGGTGGCGAATAGGGGAACACTTGGCAAAAATGCAAGGTGGGAGGGGATAGAAAAAGAGGGAAACGTAAATAAAAATATCTCGCAGACCAACAGGCACGTACCCAGAGTGGGCGGTTACAAACAGCGTCTGTTCCCTATGTTAAGAGCGGCTGGATTCAAAGTCACCAATACGTATGGCAAGCGTGAAGTTTCAATGCCAAAAACCTTCTAAAACTTTAGAAGAGGCCTTCATCTAGCAGTGGAGAGATTTCTGGTGAAAAACAAGAAGAAGAAGATCCCTGTTAGTGAGAAGGTGAGTTCCCTTACTTCGTAATTAAAAAATCAATTTTCCAATTTTTATATCACGTTCAATTATATTGTAGGTATTTTTTACCTTTCGCATGTTAGTTAATATTAGGTCCTTACATATGAAATTGGCGTTTAGTATGGGGGGAACATAAAGCCGATTTCTTTTATTATAATATATTTATTTAATCAAAGTATGTACCATTGCTATCTATGCACTTTTGCCATCTCGTAGATAGTTCATCGATTCCTTTACTAAAAAACCATTCGGACGGGAATCAATAAAATCTTTGAAGGCGGTTTGGACTGCCCCATCGGAGTTGAATTTTTTCCTTTGCAAGAAGTTATCCAAATTTCGAAAAAAATGGTAATCTGTTGGGGCAAGGTCCGGAGAGTACGGTGGATGTCTTAGACATTCCAATTGAAGCTCCTCTAATTTGGTAGCCGTCAATTGTGCAGTGTGTGGTCTAGCGTTATCATGAAGCAGCAGTGGCCAGAGCGATTAACCAGCCTCGGTTGTTTAGCAGCTAGCTTTTCCATCATGGTTTGCAGTTGCTGACAGTAGACATCTGCCGTAATCGTCTGGCCAGATTTAAGAAAGCTGTAGTGAACGACACCAGCACTAGTCCACCAAACGCTCACAAGTAACTTTTTGGAGTCAATTTTCGCTTGGGGCATGGTTTGGCTGGTTCGGCAGGGTTCAGCCATTGCGATGAGCACTTCCGATTATCGTACAGGATCCACTTTTCATCACAGGTAATGATTCGATTTAAAATCCCTTCATTATTGTGCCGGTTGAGTAATGCAACGCAGCAGTCAACGCGCGTTTGTTGATTTGCTTCACTCAATTCGTGAGGTAACCACCTTTCAAGCTTTTTCACCTTACCAATTTGCTTCAAGTGGATTAAAACAGTTTTATCACTAACACCGCAGCCTGCAGCTACTCGGATGTGGTTTGCGATGGATCCGCTTCCACAATAGCCTTCAATTCTTCATTATCAACTTTGGTCTCCGGCCGTCCACGGGGCTTGTTCTGCAGGTCGAAATTTCCAGAACGAAAACGTTGGAACCAAAAACGCACTGTGTTTTCTTTTGCGGCACCGTCGCCATACACATCATTAATCCTTCGAGCCGTTTCTGCAGCACTGGTGCCACGGTGGAACTCGTACTCGTAAATAACGCGATATTTCAAGTTTTTCATTTTGTAAACTGAGTGACGCAAAGAAAAAAACAATTGAGGAAAAAACAAATGAATTATAATTTTCAAAACACAAATACATGAGTAAATAGCTGTATAAATTTGGATTTGGAATTCCTAACCAAAGAGAAGATATTTGAGATCAAATTTGTCAGTACCGCAAAACGCCAATTTCATACGTAAGGACCTAATATTAAAAATATTTAATTATAAAATACCATATAGAGTTATTCACATAAAATATATTTTAAGTAAATATACTAACGCCAGGTAATGCGTGCATGAAAACTTTTTTAACTGTCACTACACTATATTTAATGTAAAACTTCACAAAATTGTTATATAATTTTATTGTTTATCTTTAAATATCTCAATAGTTCCAACCTGAAAAAAAAATCGTGTACGTGATAAAGTACTATTCCTTCAGCTGTTTCTACTCCAAATACTTTTTTTTTCGAAACGTCTAAATAAAGTAAATAGAAAATCCATCATATGTGGGTAGGTATCTTGGATTTAATATTTCGAAAACAAACAAGTTGGGGCTTAGACGAAACCACTTATTGGCAGGACTTCGATGTTTCAAATAAAATAAATAATTTTTAGCATTGTTTTCCATCCTAGGTAATCCAAATAAACATCAAACTATCACGTCCATTAGTGTATAGAGAATTTGTTGTATGCAATGATGTTCACCAAGGACACTGATATTTATGATGAAGTCCGCCTCTAATGTCTTGTTCCTTCCTGAGTGTTCGATGTTTTTTGCGACGTATATGAGTGCTGTCGTGTCAAGGATGGCTAGCAAGTACTCACATGCTTGAACATAAGTTTTTTGAAGAATGGTCATGATTTAAAGGTTGATTAGCGCAGTGTCGTTGATGCCGCGGTTGAGGAGAGAATGACGGCTTGTGCTCCACAGTCGCTCGCAAACTTATCGGGTGCGTTCATAACTTCTTTGTAGATCACCGAAATGTATCACCATATGTTTTATTAATATTTTTATGTGTCCAATCTTTTTTTTTTTTTTTTATTTTTTTTATTTTTTTTTTATTTTGGGAATCTTAACAGTATACAATTTATTATAATAATACATAACGTATTGGGTAATTCTTAGACCAATTATAGAGATCCACGGCATAAAATGTTAAATCAAGCAATAAAGAGAACATATATTAAATAGAGGGATAGGAGTGGGAGTTAAGGGGGGAAGTGGAGTGAGGTGTATGGGATTGTGGCTGAGTGGAGTGGGGATGTATTCTGTGCGTGACGTTGTATACAGATATTGGGGTATGTGTAAAGACTGATGAGAGTTTGGCTGTGGTGTGTGTATGATGATGGTCGGTCTCAGTTAATCCGGTGAAGATATAGAAACTAGTAATATAATATAAGCGGTTTAAATACGATTTTTAAGAGCTGAGATGTTGGTATTAAATATATCAATGTCATTGAAGTGGTCATTGTATGCTTTGCATGTTCGCTGGATGAATGAGTTCTGTGCATAAGAGGCTTAAATGTTTAGCGTTTTAATGTCAATACTCTTTAATACCATTACCACGCTATTCATTGTGGTGGTATTAAAGATGTTTATTTCGTACCTAAGATGAGCTCCAGTAACAATTGAAGATGCACAAGTAAAACGACAGCGGCAGGAGGTCCCACTGAGACGCGAGCGTAGCAAGGCCGGTGGCGGTGGTCGGCCTGCTCTGACTATATGACATACCATGATGATGATATGACATACCATGTTGTGTTTCAGTTCTCTATTTGTGTCACATAGACTAGGTTACTTACGCTGCATTTTGTTGTCTACAGTATTGTGTCATGATCTACTAACCTACTTATATGACCCGACTTACTAATATTATCATGAAAACACAACGCTGTTTGACCCAAATATCTAAATTATTATACTATTAAAGCAAGTCCTTATATTTATATAACCAACTGTCTTGATAGATTTAGTGAGGGATCTAGTCACTAAACATACTCTAAATATTGTTAAGTAAAAATGCTATACAACAATACAAATATTATTTTATAATATTTTTACTTGAGGAAATATCAAATATAATATCATTATGTACGCAGTACAGCCTGAAAGAAATATTTATTAAAATAATTGAAAATTTAGAAAGAAAATGGGAGACTGAATGTTAGTTTATAGAAAATCCTCTTTACTCTCTTTCAGGGTAGTTCACCTTTAGTGAATAAGTTCTTTTATCTCTCTGCGGACGGGAGGTGGATGGGTTCGTAAGAAGAAAGATTTTGATGCAATTTAGTTATTTATTTATATGCTTTTACATGAGGCTTATTTTTCTACACAGAGGACATTTATTTTAACAGGTTATACAGGCTTTATGATGGAAAAGACGAAGAAAGTTTATGGAACAATTGGGGTATCACTATGGTTCGTACCTTTTGTGAAAGGCAGGGCTGGAGAGGTACACTTTGAGTCTCGATGGATTACTCACGGTTGGATCTTTGTGGCGAGGATTTGCTGAATGGCGTCGGTCCCGCGAAAGGTTCGCTAGGACCGTTGGCGCTGATGGAGGTGGTGATGATGATGATCTCGTGCACTTATCGAGCGCAGGCCGTCGTGTTGGATGACGCTTCGTCTGGCTGGCCGAGATGCGCGCAGCACGAGAAATCCAACCGGCACTAATGGACGCCGGTCACCTTTGAACGACTTCCTCAAAATGAACGCTTCGGACTTGTCTCGAAGTAAACTGTGGAAGATTTTGCTTTTAAGTCGTGGAAATTGCTCACTCACAACGAATAAAAACGTGAAACACTCAAAGATTGTGATCCGAAACGCACGCGTCAACACTCTACAGCGTTTTTGGCGCCCTGTGTCGGCCGCGTTTTTTCCGTGACCGTCCTTCGGGAGAGCCCTATTTTAACTGCCCGGAAGTTCTCCTCGGCGCCCGTGGAAGGAATTTGCGTTTCTTCTAGAACGTGTCAAAGCGGGACGCCTGCACTGGAGTGTGAGTGACGGATGCACCATCCTGTGGATTCCGCGAAGACCGGGACGATCCTTTTTGTTTTTCTTGTTTTGGTTTCGGAGGTGCCTTACAGCGCAATCTGCGATACGTTATTGGTGTGCATTTTGGAAACTTAACATGAATATAAATATATTTATGATCAACATAACTCAACAATGCTGAATGCCTAAGCGAGAGCAAAAATTAATTAAATCATGTTGATAAGATACTTATTTTGCGTAGCAGACAATAATTTAATGATGTTGAATATATATGATCAACATAACTCAACGATGCTGAATGCCTAAGCGAGAGCAAAAATTAATTAAATGATGTCGAGAAGAAACAGCTTTTGCAGAGCAAAATTTAATTAAATGATGTTGAAAAGAAACATCCTTTTCAGCTTCTTTCCAAATGTTTATTCAGCACGCTACAGCTTGAATGGTGTCCTATGCTTCGTTTCAAAGAAACAGGTCTAAAAGACTAATTCCGTCTCCAGCATCATATTCTGGACCGTTTTAAAGGGATTTTATGATCATCTCGGGAGAGAGACGTCGCCTTCGCAAAAAAGACTCCCCTAAACTGAGCGTTATATTATCGGTTGGATGTTATATTACGACGTTGTTATGTCTCAAAATATATGATCCAGTTAAATTTAATTGGATACATATTATTACAAGCAAAGCTGTTATTTGATTATTTATAGATACACCAATTAAAATAAATACCTAAACGCCCTTATTTTGTATATCTGTAAATAATAATCCATAAGCTCTACTTGTAATTATACGTATTTAATTTAATTTCTCATTTTAATCTCTTATTTCTCAATAATATGTTTTGAGTCAAAAAAGCTTCTTAATATAAAAACCAATCGATCAAATTTATTATTGATTGTAGAGATTATTCATCATGATTACAAAATTAGTGTTTTCTATTATCATCCTTATCCTATTAAATAATATATATTTTTTAAATATATTATTAGTATAGAAAGCTTGTGGAAAAAATCAAGAATTTTTTTAACTATTGAATTTGAAATTTGATTATTTATTAATACGATTTCTATGTCACATGATTTTCTACATCAACTATTTATAGTGGGTAAAAAAAAAAGAATTTAAAAACTTATGCTTATACTTTTTATCATATTATCTATCAATCTATTATTAAAATCATTATTAATAGCAATCCGTTTGATACTAATTGATTTAAGGTTGATATTATTCAACATACTATTTAACTGTATATTTGTACATGTGTTATAATATTTATTAACATGCAAAACCCATCAAAATGGCGGACTTTTTATGTTAGAATTTTAGTTTTACATTAAATGGTTATTATACCCTTGTGATACACAAATCAATTCACATATTTCTCTTCTATAAAGCGATTATTAATTTCATTTTTTAAACAGTATATATTTCGTAATTTAAAATTTACCTTTATTCTTCTTAACTTACTTCAGTATATACAAAATGCTAATTCAGCTTTATCGCGAAATCGTAGAACGTTATGTAAGCGTGTAAACAGCGCCATCTGGTAGCAGAAATGTTTACATAGAGAATAGTGCATTTTTTTACTTTTTATACCTCATTACTATAAACCTCTTCATTATTTGCATACACTTGGTCTTTATTTTACAGAGGGCGAGTTGTATTCCGCATTTTTTATATTATTGGTACAATAAAATAGTGAAACACTCTTATGTTTCTTGTAAGTGCATGTATGCAAGGTAATGTTAATATACCTGCAGACTAATTAAAAAAAATAATTTTGAAGAAACACCAAAGATTCGGACCAGAAACTTTATTTAACATATTTAAAGTTAATACAGTTGACATTATTTATAATATCGATAAAATCGACAAATATCACATACATTTAAAGAAAATAAAACTAACAAATTATAAATGTGTTACTCGTGCAGATAGATATTAAAATACTATAAAAATTACTAAATATATTTCCACATATTTTCAAAACGGTTTTCTGTGTAGATGTATGCTCAACTTCAATAACTTACCTACATAATTAAAAACTATTGATAATTACAATGAATTCAAGTACTTGACTTGAATTCATTGTTAAAGTCCCACTTCAATAATATGCAATAAATATTGCCACATCTTTTATATACCTACCTATAATTTTCATTTCTTATATACCTATAATTCTCATTCAGTTTTGAATAACATTTCTATTGTTATTCAAATATATTCAATAAAAAAAATTGAATAACAATTCTATTGTTATTCAAAATTTTTGTTTTATTCACATAAATTTTTCCTTTGTAAATGATTCTCCTTTACAACACAATAATCTAGATTTTTTTGGTGAGGTATAACATATATAATAATTTGATTATTAATATCTATTAGTTAGTATTGTTGTAAAAAAATCATATGTATTTATTGTTAAATAAAATAATATAAAAATGTTTAAGCTTGCAGGGCTGTCAGACACATTATTTGATATTTTAAAGAGAAGAATTTTCTCGGATATTTTTCGCCTGTTTGCAAATTAATGACGGTGCAAATAATTGGGCTCAGTACTCGTTACAATATTGATTAATACCCGTGATAAAATAATTTATATGTAATAATATTTTCACTCAAATATATTTATTAATCATTTGAAAATAATTATGAACAAGTGGAATTCCCTGTACTTAAGTGGACAGATTGAAATGAGTCGGATGCGAAGTTCATTTACAAGGCTTTCCCGATTTAATTAATGGCTGTTTTGTATGAACAAGCACACGTTCGCCAGGTTTATAGGTTGTATACGTCACGTGTTGTTACGGTGTTCAATAAATCACGTCAAGTGGGAAAACCGACCCTTCTAGTCGGGCGGACCGGGCGGCCACCCCTCGGACGACTGCGGTCCAACCTGTATCTCCCTGGATACGGACTATCTTCAAATGTATTAGATACGTGTGTTTTGTGTACACATTTTTATCATTTATAAAATGGAACTACCAGACGGCACTCAGTACAAAAGGCACTGAAAAAAAACAATTAAGACAAGTGACATTTTAGTAAAGATTATTTAAATTTGGTTTTTCACGTATGCAATAAAGTATGATAAAAAAGCGGCAGTAGCTATTAATGGCTTAGATAAATTATATATTAACTTTCACGCAGATTAAAAATGTTATTAAATTATTATTAAAACGATCAAAACTGTATCGAGGATTTCCGAAATAGTCTGAAAGTTTTAGAATGTGTCGGAAAGATCTGGAAGGATCTGGAGTACACAAGATTATACAAGAAAATTCGCGAAAAACAAGCGACGCTATCCATATGAAATATTATTTTATTATGTTTGGCGAAGTTATAGATGACAAGTCATAGAAGCGAAACAGATTACGGGCAATAAATACCAGAGTACATACTTGCGTATTGTGTATCAGTGCGATAGATATAACGTAAAATAAAGTATTCCTGAGACAAGTGGAATAATCTAAAGACGATACGTGCAAATTATAAAATAGTTCCCCTGTTATGTTTGTATCCATATACTTTGTGTATGAAATAAAAAGTTAATTATTTCCATTTGTCTCATTTCGTCTCCTAACGTCGCGACGTGGAAATATTTTAGTAACGTTAGGAATAAATATAAATGATAACACAGAAAGTTACGTAGCAGACACAGAATTAAATACTTACTGTTCTGCCAAAATTCTCAGTAATATATGTACTACCCAAATTCATAATGTGTAAAAATATTAAAAATGAATAATCATTATCAATTATAATTAAAACAATAATTTAAAAACTTATTTGTCTATAAAGCGCGGAAAAGTACGTTAATGAAAAATTATACATGGAAAGGTAAATTTGGCAGCCAAAAAATGCGAATGCTTGGGCATTTTCAAATCTTAATTTCACCAATTATAATTTAATTTCATTAAGAACTTCAGTACTGCCAAATTAAGTATACCGACGAAGAATAATTTATTAAGTGGTCAATTTATTTATTTTGACATGTTATTTATTAAAATCGTTGTATTTCTGATATAAAAGGAATTTAAATTTTTCATTTTAAAATAAATTTTAACATTTTTTTTACATTTTTAAATAAAACAAAATCACTTTGTTTTCACCTAAAAACAAAGTGATTTGTGTTTTATTTTAATAATAATGTCACGACAAAGTTCAAGCCTTCATATAGAAGAAAAAATATTCTTTGAAAAGTATTTACATTTTATTCAATGGATCAGAAACTTAAGTAGTTATTATAAAGTTTTTATAATTCATTTTATGTAAAACCAAATTAATTAATCAATTAGAATGACATACAGAAAAATCTAACTCACGAAAAAATATAAGATCACTACTGGGATTCGAACCTAGGTCACCTCCTTTCCGGGGCCGGTGCTCTGACCACTAAGCTATAGCAGCCCTCTATGTTTCCGTGAATATATCGATCTTATATGAAGTTCTCTTTTTTATTAATTGATTAATTTTTATTTTATTCTTATTTTTATTAATTTTTTTATTTTCATTTTTTGTGTTTCAATATTTCATTGTATACATATGTAATATACATATTAATTTCTGTGGGGGTAACCCGCATCAAAATCTGATCCTCAGAAGGATCATTCGTCAACCGACGTTTCGCCTGAATGAGAACAGGCATCTTCAGGGTACCTTGTTAATAAATTTCCATCAAGAGGGGTACTGCGAGCACGTCCTTTCGTATCGAAAGCTTATAACCAACTGAGGTATGGCAAGTCAAAATCTAAATCTATTAGCCTTAATGGCTTTTGGGCATTTAGTATTGAATATTGGGTATTCCCGGCCGTTGTTGACGTTAATGGCGTTTGACTGACTCCCTGTGATGGCCTTTGTACTTGATGGTGTGTCTATTATGTCGATATTGACCTGTTCGGTGGTTGTGTTTAATTGGTTTTTGCTCGTTATTGTATTATTATTTTTATATGAAATCTTTATATTGTATAAAATGTCTTTCCATGCCGGTGGGAGACTTATACCATCATCTCTATTGTTGATGATATTCATTCTTTTATATATTAGCTGTTACAGGTAAGCTGATACCTGTCTGTAGGCGTAGCCCGTTTAAATAACCGAGAAATTTATTTGATTCGTTCAATCCATGAGGCCATTTTACGAACGTGTCATCTACGTATCTTATCCACAGTTTAGGTTTTAAGGAATAATTTTCCAATGCGTCTTTTTCAAACTTTGTCATAAACAAATAAGCAATTGATGGTGAAAGTGATAAACCCAATAATTCGTTTAAAATATACTTACCGCGGGAAACCCTTAACGAAATTTGCTCAAAGAAAGTTTCTAAAAAAATGCTTCAATATCTGTAAAATACAATTAAAGAAAAACTTAACTCAAATGATTAATATTCAAAACGAATGTCTTTGCGAACAAGAATAAGACCAAGTATTGGATCTTAATTTTTTATGGATCTTTATTTAAAAGCCTACTTCTTTATTAATAATACAATTTTCTAATACTGATAATCACTATCGAATCGGAGTGAAAAAAAGATAAAAAACTTTTTTTTTCATACAAAAGAATCTTGTGTTTCTGGGATGCGGTCAGGTTGCATAACAATAGGGTAGGTGCCAGGCCGGCTGGGGTGGTACTTGTAGATTGTTCCCCTGCTTTGTATTGCATATTGGTTCATTTGTGTTGCATGTCGGTTCATTTGTGTTACATATCGGTTTATCTGTGTAGGTTCAATTTATCTCTGGCCGCAACTACAACTTTACAAGTTATTTTGTATACGAGGTGTGTTTTAAATCGGTTTCATTACCTATTAAATACATATGAACAAATTAAGAAACGTATGTAGATCCGTTTGCAAATTAGTTTATAAAATTGAATATGGGTCGCTTAAGCTGTGCATTTTTGTGGAACATGTGAGTGCGAAGATGATGAAAAAAAAAATGGGTCCGCAAAACTGATTTTTCATGATCAAATAAACCAGATGTTGAAAGAATGGCATATTTGAAGCTTTTAAAATCGACGAACAAGCATAATAAGGTGTTTAAAACTACAAAACATGACATA
>JADDOH010009264.1:0-17598 GCA_016648135.1 Agrypnia vestita | reverse complement strand
TTATCGACCAGTTATTTCTACCATTATTGACTAATTACATGGGATTGAACGTAGGGTTTCATTAGATCACAGTAAAATTCCTTGAGTATGCATTACAATATCAATCTTATTATTAAGTCGTCGGTTTGATTCTTACAGTAGGCCTCCCAATATTTAACGTTATTTATACATTACATCATTACAGGTCAATCCTTATCATTAACATTGATTATCCTCTTCGATACATCCACAAAATTATTCTTATTTCTTTTTTTTATATGATAAACCGAACGGTATTTAAAATTCACCACTACGCATATTCTCTTCCTTTCTTTTTCTTTTTAATTTTTTTTCAACAATGACAAAATGTACTTGATACTTGGTTTTATTTTTAATTTTAGCTTAAATAAAACAAGCTATCATACTCCTTAGTTGGACCAAACATAATTGTCAATATGTGACATAGATATACAAAACAAAGGGCTAAAATTATACAGACATCGTGGCATTTCTTAGTGAATCAATTAACATAAAAACTTATTTACATGGGATACATGCTTCAAGCGGGTCCCCTAATGTTAATGTTCTGTATACATCTTTGTAATTTCTTTTGGGATTACAAAGTACATGAATTTGCATCAACGCCACTTGCCCAAAAGGAATGCTTACATATACTAACATAATCAAATTCGATAAACATTTTTTTTTTACAAGAAATTATGTTAAACCTTATTACTAGAAGATAAATTAAGAAAACTTGGCGTAAATTAATTAATGTAACATTATTTACACATAAATAATGAAAATTCTTACTTCAATATGTAAGCTGGATTGAATGCAAAACATTTTTTTCAGGACTTTCATTATACTAATCATTATCTTATCAAATCAGCTTTCTTCCACCCCTGGTATAAGAATATAAGAAAATAATAAAAATAGAGAACACTAAAAAAAAATATATAAGCCACATTCCACCAGGCAGACAATTGAAAATTTTCCAAACAAGAATTATTTTGAAACACTACCAATAACGGAAGTCCCTACTACTGGGAGCTTGAATAACTAATGACAAATTAACATTATTCTTAAAAATAATTAAAACTCACAAATTAACATTATTCAACTAGGTGTAATACATGAAAACATAAGACATGAAAGCCTCGATCTAAAGTAATATTAATGTTTATTCCAACACGGCATTTACTTATTTGCAATTAATTAAACTATTTTGTCTTAATCCCGTATGCACATTTTTTGTCACTCCTTCCCTATCAGATTTATGTCTTGAAAGGAATTCGTACGATTACAAAAACCATAAGCGGTTGCTTGATATTAAACAAGGTCTATTTGAGCGATGGAACAACTAATAAACATTATAAACAATAAACAAGAAAAATCACAATTGGTATTGATTCACAGAAACAGTATAATAGCCTACAAGATCTCGCTGTGTGGTAGGTATCTAAAATATCCTTGATTTGATAAGGAATAATTTGTACAAACCCAACATGAATACGGTTGTACAAATTATATTACCGCAATTTATAAAAGAAAAATGCAAAGTTACAAAATGGATAAATCATCTCACAGATTACATTTCTTCTCCTCATTTGCCGAAAAATACTAGTAAAAATCCAGCACACAATGAAACCCACTTAACTGTCATGTTATGTCGTAGGATTACACAACCAAAAGGTGAATTCTAAATAAGAATAGAATCGTACTTAGTTTTCATGCATTTCCTCGCACTATGTCAATTGTTCATTTATTATTACATAGTTTTACGAAATGATACGTATACCTTAATATAGGTTGACATATTTATCACGGAAATAGACTATTTTCTTACAACTTACGAACTTGTATAAGAACAGTTTTTCAATACAATAAAGTCTTTATTACAATTACTTATCAAAATCATGACGCCTCCACATGGATACAAAAAATCTAGAGAACTTTGCAAACAATAATTACTTTGAAATCCTAAAGGGTTAAATTTATTATTTGTTAGAAAATTATATTGTACTCAATTAATTATAGAATACAAAATGAATGCGAAAATAATATATAAAACGAGTAACATCCACCTGCAGAGGTGATGTGGACTATTCAAATTATTATCACCTTACTTAATTAAACATATCGGTGGCTAGCATTAAATGGATACACATTACACCGGACAGAAATCGGGTGAAATACATTAATATTTTTATTTACCACCTTGTCTCAATTTCTAATTCAGCCTCTACCTTCTCAATTGATTGACCCCTGTTATTTTTATTGATAATGACCGCCTGGTCGTGCGTTGCGGAATCCCCGCGCCCTTATAATAATCATATAACTTATACGATCCTACATCTCGCGGAGAGTGTCGCCCTGTGGGGAATCGGTATGTCAGCGCTTTCTAAAACATCTCTATTGTCTGTCGAGGACAATAGTAAGCTTACTGCGACGACTTTCGGAATTATTATCTTGTTTTTCTAAAAAATGTCTTTCCCAAAACAATGGCGACTTCTCTAACAAAACGCAGCTTTCTAAACCGTCCCATGTGTTCGCATTTGGCCAAGATGTTCTTTCTATTGTTTAATCGGGGTTAGAGATATACGTCCCGCTGCAAGAAAAGGTTTACCGTTCTCTACCCTTCCAAGATGTTACTTAAGAACAAAAGGTTGCGAACGTATTGTCCATCCTAACAAAAGGACTTGCACTCTTAATGTCTTCGGCGATGCCCAACGCCCTCGGCATCCCTAACTTTCTAATTTCATTGTTTCGTATTATTTTTATGGTGGGCTATCCTAAGGGCGATCGTCCGTCGCAATGTTATTTTTTTAAACAATAGGTCACATATTTCGGCCTCGGACAAAAGATCGAACATGCCGGGGCTGTTCTGGCTGTGACCACATGGCGCGTGATTTTCGAAGCATGGGCGCTTTGATCTCGGTATTGCCCTAGGACAAAATTAATAACCTGGTTCGCGTCATATTCCGGTACATCAACCTTAATAAAACGGCTGATGTACCGGAATATGACGCGAACCAGGTTATTAATTTTGTCCTAGGGCAATACCGAAATCAAAGCGCCCATGTTTCGAAGATCACGCGCCATGTGGTCACAGCCCCGACATGTTCGATCTTTTGTTCGAGGACGAAATATGTGACCTATTGTTCAAAAAAATAACATTGCGACGGACGATCGCTCTTAGGATAGCCCGCCATAAAACATATGAAACAATGAATTAGAAAGTTAGGGTTGCCGAAGACATTAATAGTGCACGGCCTTTTGTTAGGATGGACAATACGTTCGCAACCTTTTGTTCTTAAGTAACATCTTGGAAGGGTAAAAACGGTAAACCTTTTCTTGCAGCGGGACGTATATCTCTAACCCCGATTAAACAATAGAAAGAACATCTTGGCCAAATGCGAACACATGGGACAACGGTTTAGAAAGCTGCGTTTGTTAGAGAAGTCGCCATTGTTTTGGGAAAGACATTTTTTAGAAAAACAAGATAATAATTCCGAAAGTCGTCGCAGTAAACTTACTATTGTCCTCGACAGACAATAGAGATGTTTTAGAAAGCGCTGACATACCGATCCACCACATGGCGACAGTATCAATTTGACATTGCAATTTGAAATAATAACGAGATCATCCCGAATTAATCTAACTTGTAGCAAATAATAGAAAATGTATTGATCGTAACAAAAGGAAAAAACTGGATTGTATTATTGCCGACGATGTTTGATATTGATGTAATATATAATATATAACGTAATAGAATATTATCTCGTGAAAAGATGTAACACGGTTGAAGAGATATAAGATTCCGACTTTTTAGTCTTTTGAAATCTGTCTGCAGAATGAATTTTAGCACACGGGGTTGAAACAAAATAGTTTAATTAATTGCAAATAAGTAAATGCCGTGTTGGAATAAACATTAATATTACTTTAGATCGAGGCTTTCATGTCTTATGTTTTCATATATTACATACACCTAGTTGAATAATGTTAATTTGTGAGTTTTAATTATTTTTAAGAATAATGTTAATTTGTCATTAGTTATTTAAGCTCCCAATATTGTGTTTTTTTTTATACAAATTTGTAGGTTGTAGGTATATAACCTATCTGTAAACATGCAATTATTGTTTTGATTACTCGTTTAAGCAATATAATTTGTCGGTCTATTTTAAAATAGTTGTTTTAATCTAGTAATAATAAAGCTCAAAATAATTCTTGTTTGGAAAATTTTCAATTGTCTGCCGGGTGGAATGTGGCTTATATAATTTTTTAGTGTTCTCTATTTTTATTCTTTTCCTATATTCTTATACCAGGGGTGGAAGAAAGCTTTGATAAGATAATGATTAGTATAATGAAAGTATACTAATAGTAGTAAAATAAAAGATTTGATAAGATAATGATTAGTATAATGAAAGTCCTAAAAAAACGTTTTGCATTCAATCCAGCCTACATATTGAAGTAAGAATTTTCATTATTTAGGTGTAAATAATGTTACATTAATTAATTTACGCCAAGTTTTCTTAATTTTTCTTCTAGTAATAAGGTTTAACATAATTTCTTGAAAAAAAAAAGTGTCTATCGAATTTGATTATGTTAGTATATGTAAGCATTCCTTTCGGGAAAGTGGCGTTGATGCAAATTCATGTACTTTGTAATCCCAAAAGAAATTACAAAGATGTATACAGAACATTAACATTAGGGGACCCGCTTGAAGCATGTACCCCATGTAAATAAGTTTTTATGTTAATTGATTCACTAAGAAATGCCACGATGTCTGTATAATTTTAGCCCTTTGTTTTGTATCTCTATGTCACATATTGACAATTATGTTTGGTCCAGCTAAGAAGTACGATAGCTTGTTTTATTTAAGCTAAAATTAAAAATAAAACTAAGTATCAAGTACATGTTGTCATTGTTAAAGAAAAAAAAATTAAAAAGAAAAATAAAGGAAGAGAATATGCGGAGTGGTAAATTTTAAATGCCGTCCGGTGTATCATATATAAAAGAAAAACAAATAATAATGATTTTGTGGAGGTATCGAAGATAATCGATGTAAAATGATAAGGGTTGACCTGTAATGTTGTAATGTATAAATAACGTTAAATATTGGGAGGCCTACTGTAAGAATCAAACCGACGACTTAATGATAAGATTAATATTGTAATGCATACTCAAGGAATTTTACTGTGATCTAATGAAACCCTGCGTCAATCCCATGTAATTAGTCAATAATGGTAGAAATAACTGCTCTATAAAAATATGTCTGGCGTGTCGATTTAATTAAGTATGTATATGTAAGCAGTTTTATTTTTGGGTAATGTTGGGTAAAGTGTTGATGCGGATTTGTGTTTTCAATTTTCCGCCTTTGCCAATTTGTACTGTAGTATTTTCCTTAAGTTTAATTCATTTTGCACTGTGTTTTGGTGACGGGATAGGGATATGAACAGTGAACAAAGCGTTCGTGAAATAACAAAGTGTTTAGGCCTACATACCAGAAAAGCATCGAGATTAGCCGCAAACTGGGAGAACAATAGGGGGCGTAACATATGCGACGCCGGGTCCCGTAACCAGTAACGTCCATCGGGGCCTGGGATGGACCCAGAGGAAGCCAATGGACGACGAGGGTGGATCAAGAGCGGCCCGACCGGGAGACGGTCTACATCATCCGGACCAATAGGGAGCTAAGGGATGCCCCCTTTCCACCGTCGGTCACGCCTCAGGCCGGCGAGAAGAGAATATAAGGCGAAGCCAGCCGCCGAGAAACCAGTTGAAGTTGAAGTTTGAGTTAGGAGTTGAGTTGAAGTTGGAGTTAGGAGTTGAAGTTAGAAGCTGAAGGTGGAGAGACCAGGAACTCTAGCCTGACCCGTAAAATCGGTCCGGCCGAATACCCTGGTAACTCTCGAAGAAAGTAAGTCCGAACGGTAGCGACCACCGAATCGGCATCGCGACGCCAGAAACGACGTATCAGAAACCGCGACGCACAGTGTACCGCCGCGACGCCCAGTGACAAAAGAAGCGACGCCCTGCCGACGACCGCCACGACGCCGACGTCAGAAGCCGCCGACGTAGCCTACACAGTCAGAGGACGACGCCGACGCCAGAAGCCGCCGCCCACCACGAAGCAGCACGAAGAAGACACTTGCCGAACTCTCCGAAACAGGTTACCCCGATCTAAAGACTTTTTCTCCGCCCACCTGTTTCTACCGAAGTGTTAATTTAATCTCGTCACCATACATTTTAGCAGTAAGATCAGATTTTTTATGTGTTTTGTCTTTTTTTCTTTCTTTGTTTATAATTTGGTCCTCTCCCTCTAAATTAGGGTTCATGTAATTTTTAAATTAGTAACCACTTTGCTGCGTCGTATGTAAGTTAAGATTAATGTTTCATGTAAATTAATTTGCTACAGTGCCCAATATAGAGACTTGTAAAATTGTTTCGATTTCATTATTTTTATATCCCTTCACCCGCCTCGAGATATCAGTGTCCTAGTCAGTCACCTGACGTTTTGATTGTACCTAGGGGAGGGCGTAACCGCCGGCATACGTAGATCTGAGATCTCCCGGCCGGTTTACCACACCGTGATTTTATATCACCTTTACCCCTCAGACCTTACCCCCCCCCTACTCTGGTATATCAATTGTCGCCCAAGCGTGATGGCTTCTTTTCTACGAAAGTAGAAAAGGATTGGAAAAATGGATTTCCAACGGATCTGCCCTGAGATCGAAAAAATGCGCGAGTTGCCAAGGGAAACGGAGCGATGCGCGGTTTTTTTAAATGAATCGGAAGCTCGGTGAATTTTTTTTCGAATTTTTTTTTATTCGTGTATCGACTAAATTATGAGAATGCGGTCGTACAGTAAAAAAATAATAAATTCGTGGCGCCTAACGGTAAAGATTAAGATCGTGTTTGTTTTTTTTTTCGTTGCCGAACGTTTCAATTTTATAGTGGGTTATTTCGCGACTTCGGGTTTTGCAATCGTGAGTGAGAACGGCGAATAGACCGCCAGTGCGGCGTCTATTGTGTTTGTGATGCGGCCCGATGTCGGTATTATTTCGCCGGATATTTAGTTAATTTGTATTGTGATCGCGGACGCGATTTAATTTTTTTTGGGTAATTGCTATTTCGTACGAGGGGGTTATCGAGACGGGAATATAGATTTTTTCGGTAGTATTTTGTGTACTGAACTATACAGTCGTCGGGAAGGAATTTGTTCCGGTGTCATAATGGCGTTGACACGGAACTGACGCAACGAGGTTGCAAACGAGCGAAGCGAAGCGAAACGAAGCGAAGATGAAAGAGATGCTTACCCACGCAGGGGTCGAAGCGAAGACGATGTCCATGTGTTGGCGACGGGACCAACATGGAATCAACGGGTTACGGGGTATACAAACGTATACAGGAGACGAATTCTCTTCCCTATGAGGACGGAAGAGAATTGCGTAGACGATTAGAAAGACGAACTGTATAGTAGGGTACACATTAACTCGGGGACGCGCGTATTTAAAGTAATTTTTCCCGCTCGAACGCGATTTTGTTTTTGAATTTTTCGTTACCAGTCGTTTATGTTGGTTACCGATGGTAAATAGATTTTAATTCCAAGAATCACGCGATACGGACGCGTCAAAACAGGCGGGAGGCGGGTGATATAACCGCGTTAATTTGTGTCGCTCCGAGATCGCTTTATTCTAGGAATTCCGTCCTTAAGTTGACCTTTTTTTTTTGGGCCGTCAAAACAGATGCGAGCAAAAGACGCATCCCTGTTTGGCGGCGTTAAAGATTATATTGTTACCCTAGAGTAAAATTATTATTTTAGAGTTAGATAATGTTAGGTTCGAATAAGATTTGTTATAATGTAAGTATTATTTCGTAGCTAGCACTAGATATAATAACGCACGTAGGAAGATCGAACATTGCCTACTGTGTATTTGATTTACGAGATTTGCGCGCCAATTTCGCAAGCCCCGAATACGGAGCAGGAGAGGGGAGAAGGGGTGCGCGGGGAGCGGCTCCAGGGGGAGCGATGTGCCTCGGCGCGGGCTGCGGCCGTGGGTTCGACACAATACCCGGCCGAGTGCGGGTCGGCCTTTTCTTACGGGGGCGAATCTCCCGCCCAAGACGCCACTTGTTTTGTGTGGCCGCGACATTTTCCGCAGAGAAGAAGACGCGACGACGAGGATGGCCGCCTTGCCTCGGGTGGCGGCCGGTCCTCCACGAGCGAGGAGTTCCAGGAGGAAGACCAGATGTCTCCCGACGATGCAACGCAGCGGCGACGATCGGCGGGACAGAGCGCGTGGCCTGGGATAGGACACCGCGCCCCCGCCAGATGACGGCGCGGATCCCGCGACAGACGCGGCAAGACGCGCGCGGCTCGCGGATCCCGCGCTCGTAGCAAGAGGAGCCACCCGCGGCAACCACGACCGCGGCTATGAGGGCCGCGAATAGTGAATACGTGAATTGTGAACGATATGTTTTTGTTGTGGTATGTGATAAGGACAAGGTAGATTCTCGCGAAATCAGGACTGCTTGCGTTTAGGCTAGGATTAGTTTTGGGTTAGTGATATTTTTTTTAGTTGATAAGTCTAAAGATAAGAATGTGTTTTAATTAAATAAATTGTTTAAATATTCAAATAGTGGTGGTTGGTGTTCTTAAATTTCCCGCTCCCCCTCCCTTGGCAAGTGCATTTTAATCTTGATATAGAAAGGACGCGAAGCGTCTCGCGGCTATCAATCCTGATTGATTGATGCGCGTTCATATCACGTTCATCTCAAGTGCTTCGCCAGACAGCAATGAATCTTGCGCTAGAAGAATGTGTGAACCCCGTTGGCCGTTGGGCGAGGTTGACCGACGTTGGCCAACATCCCCTTGGTGTAGCGTTGGCACTCTGCCGAGATTGGCCCAATGCGTACCAAGGCTATGTGGTAGAGGTAGAGCGCTATTTCATAGATGAAGATATTCTTGTTTCTCACTTGACATCTTGTCATCTTGACATTTATAATTTATATTCATAGATATTCATGATTTCGCGCTTCGCACGTGAGATTGGCTGTCAAATGTTTACATAGGTTATAAATACAGTAACTTGGTTTTTGAATAAGATTCAACAGTTTTTCCGCTTTAAATTTTATAATGGATGAAAATGATGACATACCGCAAACCATTCAAGCTCGTTTTAAGTCAGATACGGGCGAGGAAATTGGAAATCCACTGGATTTACCTCTCAAAATCACAAGGGATCAACTACAGTTAATTTGTAATGCTCTCCTAGAACAGGTTCGTTCAAAATTTTGTACAAATCCTCTTTGTAAACGACATTATGCATCGAGTCAATTTTAGAAAAAATGTTATTTTGAGATAAATAACCCTTGATTAATTATTATCATTCTTACAGGAAGAAAACAATCCATTCTTATTTTACGTCAACGACAATGAAATAACATCAACCTTGGAAAGTAGTTTGGATATTGGAAAATTGAATTCAGAAGAGGTTGTGGATATTATATATCAGCAGCAAGCTGTGTTCCGAGTTCGTCCTGTAACGAGGTGTACAAGGTACAAGTCAAACAATTTTTTAAGTAACTTTTGACAGCAATTTCTGTTTAACAAATATTTTGTTTATTTCAAAACTTGGATTTTTTTACTAGTTATAATTGTAATGATTGTAATATATCATCGCTGTATATATAATGAAGCCTATGTGCCGTTTTAGTACATTCTGAGGTAAATCAATGAAACTATTTTAAAAAATAATTGCACAGACTAGATTGATAAAAAATATTTTAAATAATTACTAGGCAGACTTTCCAGATGAACGGCAATGTTTTTTTTAGTATATCTACATTATTTATATGAAAAATTGACAAATTGATTCATTCATATGAGAATGTATTAAACGGCACATTGGCTTTATTATATATACAGTGACGATATACCACACAATATATTTTATTTTGTAGTTTTGATAGCTTAAAATTATGATGAGAGATGGATTTATTTAGTTAATCATTATTCTGTGTCATTTTAGTTCCCTCCCAGGACACGCAGAAGCTGTCATATCTGTTAATTTTAGCCCGTGTGGGAAATACCTCGCCAGCGGTTCTGGAGATACAACAGTTCGCTTTTGGGATCTGAATACGCAAACTCCACATTTCACATGTGAAGGTATATTTAATTTTCCTGTAAACTATAGTTTGGTACTCTCTTTCATATTTTTCTATTTACTAGTAAAAGAAAAACTGTTATAAAAAAATTCTTACCTTTATATAGATTTTTTTAATAATTATTAATCTGAAAAATATTAAATTTGTTAAAGTAAACAATTAAGAAAAGGGCATAAATTTTTGCACAAATGGGTTGTTTGGTGAAAAATTCAAAAATCTTTACTATTTTACTTCATTTTTTCTTTTACTTGCCCCTTTAACCATCATTTAAAAAATGGCTATTTTAGGGAAAGTGTTCATTGACCTACTTATACATACCAAAAAAATGTGCTGCCAATAATGCTGATTTTATTATAAATTGTAATTGCTTTATTTGACAGGTCATAAAAACTGGGTTTTATGTATCAGCTGGTCGCCAGATGGTTCCAAGCTGATTTCAGCATGTAAACAGGGACATATCATTCTTTGGGATCCTAATACTGGAAAACAATTAGGCCGAACGATGACTGGACATAAACAGTGGATCACTTCCCTTTGCTGGGAGCCTTTTCACATGTTTGTATTTATTGTGTTAATAATAAATCTCTTAACTATATGTGTAAGACATTGGAAGGAATGTATATTTTGACTGTTTATTAATGTCTATGTTACTCGTCTGATACATCAACAACGTTATCTTTCTTACTTATCTTTGAATAAAAAAATCAGATATTAAATAACTTAATTCTGGATGTTCACAATTTCCATGCCTCTTACAGTGGACTCGCATTATTCGTCATTAATCTGTTCTCCAGGAAAGGATGAATATCAATATGGACAAATATCAAACAAAAATTTTCGAAAGGAATTCATGAAATGATTTAATCCGTTGCCAGCCTCGAGTTTTGCCTGTTTATTCTTTAACAAAAAAATTTGGCCCAGAGGGATCATTATCAATTGAGATGAATTATAGATGTCTCACAGAGACAAAGCTATTTATATGAGAAAGTAAATATGGAAGTCTTTTTTGGGAGTTTACGATGTAATGTTCTCCAATTCCATCCAGGATCGACCACACATCTATCAAATTTGGAAAGTTTTATTTATTTAATTTATTTATTTATTTTATTTATTTAATTTATTTAATGTTCATGGAAGACCAACAGCACAACAAAGAAGCATAGAAAACATTGATATAATATAGATGGCCAATTACAGGTCTCCACATTTAGAATTTCTCCACATTTATGCATACATTACTCGCTTACATTATTCAATACAACCAGGCTATATGTGGTCGATCATGGGTGGAATCGGTGAACATTACATAGTGTAAAGGGATCATTTAAGCCAGCCAATGACAGGTCATATTCAATTCAATTATTTATTTCAATTTCTAAGACGCAATAACAAATTTAAAAATTTCAGAAATCCGGAATGTAGAAAAGTAGCAAGTTCATCAAAAGATGGGGATATTCGTATATGGGATACTGTATTATGTCAAACCTTATTGACTCTCGCCGGACATACTAAGGCAGTCACTCAGGTCAAGTGGGGGGGGACAGGACTCATATATTCCGCTTCCCAAGATCGAACTATCAGAGTGTGGAGGGCGGAAGACGGAGTGCTGTGCAGAATGCTCGAGGGACACGCTCACTGGGTCAATACTTTAGCACTGAGTACTGACTTCGTGCTGAGGATTGGACCTTTCCACCCGATCATGGACGCCAACAAGCCATCCAACGACAGTGAGTTAATACAATTTCATTATCAGATTTCACATCAGGAGCTTCGGACTGGCAGCATTTTTAAAATATTGTAAATAGAAAAAATATGTATTTCACTGTAGTTTATGTCCAATGACGTGGTGCCAAATAAAAAATTACCGGAACGCAACACCCTTTTAGGTAAACAATGATTGATTACCCTCATTGAAAGATTTGGCAGATACTTCGTGGTGCAACATTATTATTAGGTCCTTACATATGAAATTGGCGTTTTGCTGTACTGGCAAATTTGATCTCAAATATCTTCTCTTTGGTTAGGAATTCCAAATCCAAATTTATACAGCTATTTACTCATGTATTTGTGTTTTGAAAATTATAATTCATTTGTTTTTTCCTCAATTGTTTTTTTCTTTGCGTCACTCAGTTTACAAAATGAAAAACTTGAAATATCGCGTTATTTACGAGTACGAGTTCCACCGTGGCACCAGTGCTGCAGAAACGGCTCGAAGGATTAATGATGTGTATGGCGACGGTGCCGCAAAAGAAAACACAGTGCGTTTTTGGTTCCAACGTTTTCGTTCTGGAAATTTCGACCTGCAGAACAAGCCCCGTGGACGGCCGGAGACCAAAGTTGATAATGAAGAATTGAAGGCTATTGTGGAAGCGGATCCATCGCAAACCACATCCGAGTTAGCTGCAGGCTGCGGTGTTAGTGATAAAACTGTTTTAATCCACTTAAAGCAAATTGGTAAGGTGAAAAAGCTTGAAAGGTGGGTACCTCACGAATTGAGTGAAGCAAATCAACAAATGCGCGTTGACTGCTGCGTTGCATTACTCAACCGGCACAATAATGAAGGGATTTTAAATCGAATCATTACCTGTGATGAAAAGTGGATCCTGTACGATAATCGGAAGCGCTCATCGCAATGGCTGAACCCTGCCGAACCAGCCAAACCATGCCCCAGCGAAAATTGACTCCAAAAAAGTTACTTGTGAGCGTTTGGTGGACTAGTGCTGGTGTCGTTCACTACAGCTTTCTTAAATCTGGCCAGACGATTACTGCAGATGTCTATTGTCAGCAACTGCAAACCATGATGGAAAAGCTAGCTGCTAAACAACCGAGGCTGGTTAATCGCTCTAGGCCACTGCTGCTTCATGATAACGCTAGACCACACACTGCACAACAGACGGCTACCAAATTAGAGGAGCTTCAATTGGAATGTCTAAGACATCCACCGTACTCTCCGGACCTTGCCCCAACAGATTACCATTTTTTTCGAAATTTGGATAACTTCTTGCAAGGAAAAAATTCAACTCCGATGGGGCAGTCCAAACCGCCTTCAAAGATTTTATTGATTCCCGTCCGAATGGTTTTTTTAGTAAAGGGATCGATGAACTACCTATGAGATGGCAAAAGTGCATAGATAGCAATGATACATACTTTGATTAAATAAATATATTATAATAAAAAAAAAATCGGCTTTATGTTCCTCCCATACTAAACGCCAATTTCATATGTAAGGACCTAATATTTAAAATATGTTTTACTTTACTTTGTAACACACACACAATATGAGCTATTAAATTACAACTATAGTTTCGAGAGGAGCAGTCCCTTTCATCATCAGGTATAGAGATGATGAGAAGGACTGCTGCTCTAGTTGGGCTGTGCAGTGTACTATTTAAAATTTAGCAATTCATTTTGTCTTCAAACATGATATCGCCTCGAGCAAAATTTATTTTCTAACATTTAATCTACATAAATACTTTTTTTATAAAAACTGGACTACATACAGTGAGTAATCATTAAACTCAAAGAAATATTTAATCTTTTACTTTACCAGAAAGCGTTCCAGTCGTAAACAATAGCAGTCTATATTTTTGGCAGTACTTACATTAATTTCAAGGTTCAAGGTAAGGTTCAAGGATATATATCCGCAGATATATACCATGATATATAACACAATTTGATATATATATATCGAAGATATATATAGATATATACCATGATATATATCACGGTATAATCACAATTTTTATGGCTTGATTTTTATTTTTGATATATATCCAAAAAACCCTCTGCGGTCGTTATTAGTTGTTGTATTTTAAAAAGTGCTACAGGTAAATTTTTTTATATTTGCAGTCGTTACTAGATGACGCTAGTTGTTTTTTTAAAAATGCTAGGGTTGTTTTTTAGTTTAATTTGTTTCATATAATCCATTTTTTATTTCACACAAAGAAACAAACACCCATAATACTACTTTAGAAAGAGCAACTTTTGTAACTTATATATAATAGTTGCATATATTAGCTTTTTTCAGTATGCAATTCATTTATTTTATAAATAATAATTCATGTACAAAATAAAAAAATAAATTTCCTCATTACAAGCTTGTATCAATCGACGTGTGCAAAGAAGGAGAAAAAAAGTTTGGATATATGTATATCCAATTTTTTATATATATGGGATATACAGGGTGTCCCGTATCTCGACGTCAAGCCAAAATCGGGTGATAGGCCAAGTCATAATTGTTATCAGAAAAATATTTTAAAAAATCTAAGTCATGAGTTTTAAAAATTATAAGCATTTTTAAAAAATCTACACCCTGTGACGGTCTTTTCACTCCTGTTGCTACAAATCTTTATTTTTCTTCATTTTTTTTATTATTATGTAATCCTGAATGATATTTCTGTAAACTTTTATCTAAAATTCAAAGCCAACTGCTCCAGCTTGGAAGAAAATGTCACTTTTTGACCAAACCAAGTATGTATGTATTCAAAATCAATACTTTGCCCAGTTTTAACTGACTGCTTTTTTTATTTTTTTAAATATTTTTCTGATAACTATTATGACATTATTTATTATTATCACCCGATTTCGGCTTGACGTCAAGATACGGGACACCCTGTATATCCAAAAATCCTTTTTTTTATTTTTTAGTATAAAAATTAGATTTTTTCGAACCCTGTTTACAATACAAGTCATGTTTTTAAAAGACGTTTCCACATTTTTTTAAAAGAACATTTTCTAAGGGATAACTCGTTTAGGTCAACCGCCGAGAGGTTTCATATGACTCTTGCAAATATATTTACGCATTTTTCTCTCATTTGCACTACCATTGGCTCCAGATATTTACTAAGTCAATTCAGTGGTATCTATGTAGCTACTTTTTTAACTAGAGATGCGTACACATAATATGTGTCGCATCAATATTCTCACTGCATATTTTTAAACTAAGCTAAACACCTGTGTTATGAAAAATAGAACTAACTTGCTGGTCTGGAATGAAGCTCATACCTGTATAGGCTGGTTTCACTTAGTATTTCATATGTATATCTAAAATTCAGATACCCCCCCCATTGCTTAGAACAGCAATACTTAAAAAATTGTGTGATCTATATTGTGTGATAAAATTATATCATTTGTTTTATTACAGAAAGTAGTTTACAAACACTTGCTAAGGAAAAATATGATACGGTGTGTTCTAAAGGAGTAGAGAGATTAGTTTCTGGGTCGGATGACTTTACACTCTTCCTTTGGCTTCCGGAAACTGATAAAAAGCCCCTTGCAAGAATGACTGGCCACCAACAGCTTATAAATGATGTGAAATTCTCTCCTGATACTAGGTAATGTTTTCTCTTTTTCCTGTATCAATCAGTACATGGTTATTTGGGATTTTAAAAGTGTACATGATACCGGCCAAACTAGATTTCAAGCCAAACTAGTTTTTCCTAGGCCAAATCGGTTTAATGTCTTGTTGCACGATCCACATGGTATTCCATATACACCATGGGACTCTAGATGTATTTTAGAAGATTGATATTAAGATGTGCTGCAAATATTGAAAAAGCATTACATAAATTCGATGACAGCTGTAAACATTTTTGATTATATCCATCCAAACATAACGAAATGGAAAAAAAAGAAGATTTTTTCGCAAATAAGAACAAGAAATATGTTGATATCTAGTGAAAGAAATGTCACGATCTTTGCATTAGCTTTAATAAATATTGTGTTTTTAAAATGATTTCTTGAAATATGTGAAAATACATACGTTTTTCATAAAATGAATAGCTTCTTTGTGAGTTTTACGAATTTGGCAAATTTCGCATTTGCATTGCAATTTTTTTTGTTTTCATAAATTCTAATTAGTGGGGTTCCACATAATTTAAAATGTTTTTGTTTTGTTTTTTTTTTTGGGTCCTTTAAATTTCGAATAAAAGAGGTTTTTTTTTTTTTTTATTTTAAATTTAATGGCTTGTCACCCAGTAAAAGGATGTTATTGCCAAAAACTAGTCAATAGGTCATCGACATAAACATTACAGCTCAATGCAATTACTGTCTAAAAATCGTAGTAACACTTTCAATACTTCCCGTCGGCAGTCTGTAAGCAAGAGCTGGATATTTGTAGGGAAAGGGACATTAAGATCTGCAAGATCCTGGAGTAGGGACTGAGTACCGACATTTAGAATGCAATTGAAAAACAAGTGGTTCAAATCCTCCTCCTCTTGTCCACACTCACAGATTGAGGAGTTAAGAACATGAATTTTTGCAAGGTGTAGGCGGATAGAGCAATGACCCAGACGCATTCGGCAAACCATTGAAGTCTCCCTCTTGCTCAATCTGATCCTGTGAAACCAGGTTCGAGATGGGATAAGTGGCTGAATAGCGGCGTAGTGTCGACCTTTTGACATTTTAGTGAGTTCCCAATGAGACTGCCACTGAAGTGCGGCATCGTTTCTTGTAATATTGAAAAGATCGCTCACTGGAATAGTGGAAAATGTGGCATCCCCCTGTGAGATTGCATTTTTAGCCAGCGAGTCTACCATTTCATTACCAGGGATGCCTACATGACTCGGAATCCAAGCCAAAACAATTTCAAATTTATCCAAGGAAAGGTCGTGAATTATACTCCGAATTTCCATGCAGATCTGATCATCAGGGTGCCGAAAGGGGCTGGAATTTAATTTTGAGCAGAGAACTTAAGGAATCTGAAAGAATAAGGCACTTCTTTGATTGTTTTGGTTTACATGATTTTAGCGCTTCTCGGATTGCCAAGCACTCAGCAGTAAAAATGGATGTCTCTTTAGGGAGTTGAAATATACCTTGGATACCATCATTTGGACAATAAAACGCAGCACCCGTACAGCCGGTTGCCTGGAGTTTGGATCCGTCAGTGAAAATTTGAGTCCAGCCATACCATTCTTTATTTATTATTTCAGAAAATATTCTCTTAGGGTTAGGAGTGAATTTGTCAATTCCCAAGGAAATGACTTTAGGGGAAAAATTGTGATTAGAAAAAGGAAATTTGTAGATAGGGAGAACAGGGTTTGATTGAACTCGAGGGATGAAACTCCCCAATCTGGAGAAGCTCCGAGTCAAAAGAGGAGGAGTTTTGCCTTTCCAATATGCACTTGACTTTGTGAGATCAAGGATGGATTGAGAAATAGCAAGAATAGGGTGGTTGGGGACCCTGAAACACTTTATAGTAAAATTGTCAGCTAAATATTGCCTTCTGATTGCGAGAGGGGGCTCCAATGTTTCCACCTGCAATGCATTAATCGGAGATGATCTCATGGCTCCAATAATCAACCTCAAGCATTTTGACTGAATTTTGTCTAGTTTTATTCCTAAATATTTCGGAAGAGGATCAAGCAAAAACTAGCATAATCTATATGGTTCCGGATAAAGGCATTATACATGAGTTTCAGAGTTAAAGGATGAGATCCCCACCATACA